>JAZFAU010000340.1:1105000-1265000 GCA_037178615.1 Dione vanillae
GATATCTGTCAGGTAGTGTTCCAGTGACCTCATGTTGTCTAAGCCACTGCGATCCTGTAACAACAAAAAGGAAAATGTAGTGATTTTTTTAAAATATATATATATATATATATATATATATATATATATATATATATATATATATATATATATACATATACATATACATATATATATATATATATATATATATATATATATACATATATATATATGTATATATATATATATATATATATATATATATATATATATATATATATATATATATATATATATATATATATATATATATATATATATATATATATATATATATATATATATATATATATATATATATATATATATATATATATATATATATATATATATATATATATATATATATATATATATATATATATATATATATATATATATATATATACATATATATATATATATATATATATATATATATATATATATATATATATATATATATATATATATATATATATATATATATATATATATATATATATATATATATATATATATATATATATATATTTATATATATATATATATATATATATATATATATATATATATATATATATATATATATATATATATATATATATATATATATATAGCTCCAAAGGTCCCATATAATTTCAGGGCTGCAAGTCTGTAGGTCAACAAAACTCTTACTATTAACCTTGTGAAGTAATTCTCCACTATTTTTCCATCCATAAAGCTAGAATTTATTAGCAAAGAGTGTAGTGTGAGTAATCGGGGAAAGGAGTGGCTTAACACTACGTGTATTCGGTTCCTGTGGTTCCGTCTACTCATCTTTACGCCTCTGATCGGTCCTCGTAAAATGAATTTCAATATTTTTGTTATTTCAATTCATTTCAACATTTATATTTCTTTTTTGTCTTATTGGAAACTAGGCAAAACGCGGCGTCGAGTTCCGCCACTGAGCACGCAATGCCTCCTAAAACGCGGAAAGCAGGGACGGAGAAAGCAGGGACCAAGCAACGGAGTTTCTCAACACTAGGTTTCTATGGTTCCTGCAGTTCCCTCTGCCTACCCTCCCATGTGCGGGATAAAGCTTGAAGCTATAAAAAAAAGAATATATATTAATAATTATATGTGAAATATAGAAAAAGTGAAGTTAAAAAGAAATGAAAAAATATAAATTGAAAAGTTAGACAAACCGACATGACGAATACATAATTGTTTTATTTTTTACCTTTCATTTAAAGGACCTTAAAAATAATTAATTGTTGCTACTCATGTTCTACTTGCGTAAGGACATAATATTTTTTTTAGTTTCTCGCTTTATCTCGGTACAGGATAGACAGATCCTAGTGAGAGCCTAGTGTTAAGACACTCCGTTCCCCATCTGTCGCCTTTCGAGGCATTGCGTGCAGAGTGACGGAACTCAACGCCAGGTTTAGTCTAGTTACTGGCGTAAAGAAAATGGGAATGAAACAATCTATTCACCCTCAGTAAAAGTCTAATTCACAAACCTCCGTGTTTACAGGCAGACAGTGTCCCGCTGTCCGTCATGACGGTCCATAAATATATATATACATACTACTATTACTATACTACAGTAGAGTCTGCCTGTAAACGCGACGGTTTGTGGGTTCGATTCCCATGAGAGGAAAATAGATTTATCTATTTCCATTTCCTTCCCTCTGACAACTAGGCAAAACGCGGCGTTGAGTTCCGCCACTCAACACGCAATGCCTCGTAAAAGTCGGAAAGCGGGGACGGAGAAAGCAGTGACTGAGCAACGGAGTGCTTTAACACTAGGTTCATATGGTTCCTGTAGTTCCCTCTGCCTATCCTAGAATATGTGGGATAAAGCGTGAAAGTTCCCTGAGAACGTTTCGGTACATCTCAAAGGAAAGCTTAACTAAAACAAAAGGTAAAAAAAAATCGAACCTTAAACCAAACATTTAAAAAGTAACACTAACTCCCCTACAACAATACAATGGAGTAGTTCCATACAACGTTACGACCAAAATATTTAGATCCCTGTATAACCTGAAGAGAATTCAGGCCAACAGTTCTAGCGGGCTGGTCACCCATTGACCTACTTCCACTTACGCAGTATGACGTCAGTGTAGCACTGCGCTATTAGGTACATTTGTACACGTTAAAACATATCTTGGAGCCCTCGAAATAAAGCTCAAATTCAATTACACACCATAATAGGAAATAAAGTTGAAATTTGTACGGCCAATAATGTACACCCTGTATAAAAAATTGCACCCCATAACAATGGGGAATAAAGTCGAATTTTGTGTGGCGAAACTCAACACCCTGTATAGGAAATTGTGATGTATTCCTTATGGCATAAGAGTGGATTTTCTTTGCTCTCACTTTATGGGGGTGGGGTTCTAAAGGTCAGATGGGGCTGCATTGCGAAATTGTTTACTGGAGGTCTCTTGACCTTCCTGCTAACTAATTAATATTTAAAATTTAACCTATTTTTGTCAACCCATTTTGTGGGTACTTCATCCGCATTGCGGGAAGATGTTCACAAAACATGGGAAGGGATTCTTTTTTGTGTCTATCATGTATCAGTATGATCATTCGGCGTTGAGTTACGTCTGTAATATACTATGGTTTAGATTATTCGTCTGGAGAATTAATTTTTAATATTATAATATACATACATATATAACATAAAACAAAGTGTTGCAGGAAAAGTGTCTGTCTGTGGAACGTATGAAAGGTTTTACTTTCCCCAATTTGTTAAAATAAAATGCAGAGTTGAGCTCCGCCAATCAAAACGCTGTGTACTGATGCAAATTGAAAGCGGAGAGCGGAGAAATTAAATATTTCTCTCTTTTTCGTGTTCTATTACAAGTATGATCTACAGGGTGATGAAAATAAAAAAAAACTGTTTAAATCATGAAAATATAACAGGTTAAGATACTAATTGGTTGACTAACCTCAGGAACTATTGGTGCAAAATTAGAATCCTTTTTTTATTTTAGTCTATTTACGTAAGCTAAAAAACTATAGATGGACTAGATCACGTTGGCTATGTCTACATAGTCCACTGTCAACTACCATAATTACATAGAGTACTAACATAATATATGTTAGTATATAAATATTTATAAAAAGATGATGAGAAGAAAGATGGGTTACAGTGTAGGATAGAGGGAAAGTTCTTCACTCTCCGAAAATCCCTAATTTTTCAAATATTCATTCCTCATCATGGGAATCGAATCCAACGCGTCGTCGTGTGTATATGCTGTGCCACTGTGCCATGATGGCTTCAATTTAATAAAACAAATTATCACGATATCTATTTGACCAATAATAACTTGTATGTATGTTTTGTAACCGTATCTCCTAAACACTTTGCACTACTTTTTGCTTTTTTATTTTAATACAGTTCCAGGTGGCATGGAAACGTTTGCATGGAAATTGAAATAAAAAAATTCGCTTGTAAGAGGAAGACCAGCCTTGTGGAGTGTGATATACATACTTTGCAGTAACATAGCTTATTATCCCGCATATTGCAGGGTAGGCAGAGAGAACTGCAGGAACCATATGAACCTAGTGTTAAGACACTCCGTTGCTTAGTCCCTGCTTTCTCCGTCCCCACTTTCCGCCTTTTTCAAAACATTGCGTTTTGAGTAGCGGAACTCAACGCGGCGCTTTGCCTAGTTTCCAGAACGAAGTAAATGGATATAGAAAAATGAAAGCAGGGACTAAGTAACGGAGTGTCTTAACACTAGGTTCCTATGGTTCCTACAGTTCCCTCTGCCTACCCTGCCATGTGCGGGATAAAGCGTGAAGCTAAAAAAAAAATTTAAAAAAAAAGTATGCAATTCATAAACTTGCAATACTGCATTTTCTGCACAATGTGTCATAGATTATAGAATCGATAATGGAAGGCCTTGATTGTGGATAAAGCAGTTATTAACATTTATGTATGTATGTATGAAGGTGGGTTACGTCACTAGGCGAGTATATTTTTAATTATTTAATTTAATTTAATATATTTCTAAATTATTTTTTTTAATTTTTTTTTTATATTTTGTTATTATTACTTCTGGAGTTGCGCTAAAAAAATCCGATCACAAACTCATCAGCTGCTATTGTTAATTTTCTTTTACTTTCATGCTTTATCCCGCATATTGCAGAGTAGGCAGAGGGAACTCCAGGAACTATATGAACCTAGTGTTAAGACACTCCGTTGCTTAGTTCCTGAATTCTCCTTCCCCAGCATTCCGTTCTCATTTTTAATGTACATTTTTTTTACCTTCACGCTTCATTCCGCTCATAGCAGGGTAGGCGGAGAGAACTGTAGGAACCCTGGTACGGGAAACAGAGTGTCTTAACACTAGGTTCGAGCCATTCGAGGTATTACATATTGAGTGGCGGAACTCAACGCCGCGCTTTGCCCAGTTACCAGAACGAATAAAACGGATCCCCCTTACGGGAATTGAACCTACAAACCGTCGCATCCTTTATTAAAATTGATTTAAATGTAACTAAGTGACAGCTTCACGCTTTATCCCGCATTTTTTTATAGCAGGATAGAGAGAACATAGTGTCACAATATTCTCTTCTCCGTTTTTAATCTTATACTATTGAAAAGTATATATATATACGTTAAGTAATATATCTTATCTATAACTTATCTTTTTAAATAGAAGTATGTCAAAAAAAACACCGTACTTCCTGGATAACTTGAATTTTTAATGAATAGACTGACACGGTCTGTGTATATGTATATATATTTTTATTTCCATTTTCTTCACTCTGGCAAAACTAGGCAAAGCGCGGCGTTGAGTTTCGCTACTCAACATGCAATGCGTCAAAAACGGCGGAAAGTGAGGACGGACAGAGCAGGGACTTTAGTCCCGGATGGTGAATGCAGGAACTAGGCAACGGAGTGTCTTAACACTAGATTCCTATGGTTCCTGCAGTTCCTTCTGTCTACCTTGCCATGTGCAGGATAAAGCCGTTAAAATGTAAATAAAAACGTAGAACTCAAAGTGAATTATGAAAAGACGTTTGTGTGTTAAAGGTAATTAATGATTTTTTTAATGACAACACACTTTGGGAATGAGATGCTCGCTCCAGGCTGTTTCAAATGCATCATAGTCAAAATGAATGACTGTAAAATTCTATAACCATTTAAAAAAAATTAAGTCCCGCTGAGTTTCTTGCGCCGGTTCTTCTCAGGTCTGAGGCATTAACTTTAGCGAACCGGTGGTAAATTAAATTACTTGTCGTTCAAAAAATAAATATTGAGGAGAAAATGTTTGTCATTTGATTATTTTTACTCTGGGTTAGAATTTTAATATAGATAACAGGGATTTTGATGCACACACACACACACACACACACACACACACACACACACACACATATACACACACATACACATACATATATACATACATATATACATACATACATACATACATATATCGCGAATATTCTATTTTCATAGCGCACATTAGATAAGCCAAATGTTAGCACAGCTGATAACCTACTTGAAGAAAAGAAATGGTTCAAACTATCTCGATTTCCACCTGTGTTTTGTGAAACTGTCTTATTTTTCACGCTTCACGCTATAAGCAGGATAGATGGAGAGTCTAGTAATAGTGTTTAAAATCTCCGTTTTTCACAACATCCAAATTACAAGATGTTGCTTAAAATTCCGTACATACATACATACATATATATATATATATACATATATATATATATATATATATATATATATATATATATATATATATATATATATATATATATATATATATATATATATATATATATATATATATATATATATATATATATATATATATATATATATATATATATATATATATATATATATATATATATATATATATATATATATATATATATATATATATATATATATATATATATATATATATATATATATATATATATATATATATATATATATATATATATATATATATATATATATATATATATATATATATATATATATATATATATATATATATATATATCTTCTCGCTCTTTCCCTGCCGAGGTAGTCGTAGAATGAACGGAGCGCCAAACGCTGCGGTCCCTGCACACCTCTCCCGCCTCGTTCACAGTCATCAACCTCTTCACACACACTCTCCGAGAGTCCTCATGCTTTCCACGTGACCTTCTTGCAGTATCCTCTACACTGTCACTGTGTTTCCGAAAGTCAACCGAGGTCTCCCCTTACCTCTCTTACCACTCACTTCTGCTTCGTATATCATTTTGACCATTCTTTTATCGCTCATTCTCTTTGCAATTCAAGATCGTTTGAAGTAACAAGGTCAAATTAATACCTTACAATGCAGTTTTAACCAACGTAATCAAAGGCAACTGGTGGAAAGCGGGAAAATAAAGTGTTTTAACACTAGGTTCCCTGCCTAACCAGCTTTATGCCGGATAAATCGTGAAGCTATAATAAGATAAATATGTCATATTAATCTTTTTTCTTGCTTCTCCTTTTTTATGTCAAACATTATATTGAGTACCATCGTGGCGCAGAGGTGTAAGCGTATGCCTGTAAATGCGACGGTTTGAGGGTTCGATTCCCACTTGGGGAAGATGGATTTTTCTATATCTATTTTCTTCGCTCTGGAAACCAGGACAAACGCGGCGTTTAGTTCTGCCACTCAACCCGCAGTGCCTCGAAAAAGGCGGAAAGCGGGGACGGATAAAGCAAGGACTAAGTAACGGATTGTCTTAACACTAGGTTCCTATGACTCCTGCAGTTCCCTCTGCCTACCCTGCAACATGCGGGATAAGGCGTGAAGCTAAAAAATAACATATATTTCTAAAGACCCTCTGTGTGCCTGTAAACTCGTTTATGGGTTCAATTCCCACTCGGGGTAGATGAATATTTTCATTTCCATTTTCTTCGCTCTAACAACTAGGCAAAACGCGGCATAGAGTTCTGTCACTCAACAAATAAAGCCTTGAAAAGAAGCTGTGAACTTAACACTAGTTCCACACAATTCCTTTAAAGCGTAAACTAAAAAAAAACAACATAGTTGTAATTACAGAGACAACGGTGAACAGAGTAATAGGTCACCAGATTCTCCGTCTTCACATTCTTTGGTATAATAAGCCAATATTTGTTACCAAATTCGAAAACAATTTTAAAATCTATCTCTGTCAGATATCTTATCTGTGCCATCGATCAAGATAAAGATACTGTGGAGATCATTTTCGTCTCACAAAGTGTTTTACAATATATTCAGTCTATTACGGCATTATATTAAAGAATGTAAGTATTGAAGACTGATTGTAAACGACACGGATAGTGGGTTCGATTCCAAGGAGACGAGAAGGAATTATTCATTTTTTTCAGCTTCACGCTTTACCCCGCACATGGCAGGGTAGGCAGAGGGAACTGCAGGAACCACACGAACCTAGTGTTAAGACACTCCGTTGCTTAGTGCCTGCTTTCTTCGTCCCCGCTTTCCGCCTTTTTCGAGGCATTGCGTGTTGAGAGGCGGAACTCAACGCCGCGCTTTTGCCTAGTTTCCAGAGAGAAGAAAATGAATAGAAAAATCCATCTTCCCCGACTGGGGATCGAACCCAGAAACCGTCGCGTTACAGGCAGACGTTGCGCCTCTTCGCCACGACAGTCCTCAATTGATAACAAGATTAAAAATATGAAAGCGAAGTCTTAACAATGGTTCTCTATATCTCCCTTTCAATTTACGTGATGTAGCGTGAAGGTGGAAACAACTGAAACTTTATTTGAAGTGTATCAGGATTTGAACTCACACTAGTACTATACTCGTAGATTATTAATAAAACCCGTAGGTATCACAGATATAACATATGCACGTCAACTTTTTATCTATTATCATGTCGTAAAGGTTTCCTTCGCCATTTCTTCTCCATGACAAAGCAGTCATGGAGAAGAAATGGCGAAGGAAACTCCTCAGCACATCTTTTAAATAAAATAATAATAAGTAAGCAGGTGTGTATATCTAGACAGAGAGAAACAAGTGTCAAGACACTCTTATCAGTTTTCCAGTTGACGCTTTTGGTCATACCGAACTAATTAAATTAGGAAAAAATAAATAAAATTGGTAAAAAATTTTACCCGACAATGACATTAAACCTAGTTCCATCGCTTTAACATTTACATTCTTATTGCACATTACTCAATTTTATTACTTACTAATATTGCTGTAAACGATCCATTCTCTTCTCAATATGGGGTAGAGAGGAGAGTCTGGACACTAATTTCTCCAACATGCAATGCCTCGAAAGGCGGAAATGAGGGAACGGAGTGTCTTAATACTAGGCTCCAATGGTTTTCTGCAGTTCCCTCTGCCTACCCTGCTATGTGCGGGATAAAGCGTGAAGCTAACATCACCACACTTATTAGCTACACGCTTTCCTAAATTACAACTGAAACCGAATTAGAATCTTGTGTTATTAAAGCAGCAAGTAAAGCGAACTTTGGTTTGGTAAAGCGAAGAGAATATCAAGTGAAATATTCTAAGGATTCGCTCGTCTATTTTATTAATATATAAAATTATTTTTACAAGCTTTGAACCTGTTACAACTGCACAAATATGAACTAAATAATTATCTTTATCAAAATTACGTTGTATAGATTATTTTGCTTGTTTAGTTTCAAGAAGAAAGAAGTCACCAGTCTATTTTATCTTTTTTTTTTTAGCTTCACGCTTTATCCCGCACATGGCAGGGTAGGCAGAGGAAACTGCAGGAATCATACGAACCTAGTGTTAAGACACTCCGTTACTTAGTCCCTGCTTACTCCGTCTCCGCTTTCCGCCTTTTTCGAGGCATTGCGTGCTGAGTGGCGGAACTCAACGCCGCGCTTTGCCTGAGTTGCCAGAGCGAAGAAAATGGAAGTAGAAAAATCCATCTTCCCCGAGTGGGGATCGAACCCAGAAACCGCCGTGTTACAGGCATACGTTGCGCCTCTACGCCACTATTTTATCTATTTAATGATATCTAACATTATGAGTCATTTAGAATTAAAACGTAAATGTTTTGGCTAAACAAATTTAAAAAAGTTAAATTTTGTGCTTTTTTTTTTTTTAATTTTTCTTGTATTCCAAATAAAGCAAGTCTACCTTACTAGAAAGAAACTAAACGACGTGATTTATCTACCTAAGCGAGATTAAAAAAATAATAAAAACAAAATTTACTTCCTCTAATGCAGTTTGAACTCCCTACCATCGCCTTAAGTATAAAAGTCTGCTACTGTCCCACTATAACACATCAGTGTTAATCTAAAATCTTTTTTATAAAAAATCTGTAAAAAGAATCGAATTCACAATAACCAGCTTAGTTGTCTATGACACTAACAGCTGTACATAATAGGCCAATGAGATAAAACTTAGGTATAAAAACCTTATCTTATCAAATTGACAGACAAATGACAGGTCTACACTTTTATCAATAATTTTAAGTTTCAACAACTATGAATAGAGAATGAAATAGCGGTACCAGATCTGTACCTTGTAGGACACCTAGCATTATTTACTCGTTTTTTTATTATTTCACAGCGTTTTGCTGCGGCTCGGGACAGGTTCGATTCCTGTTAAAAACAGTGACTACGTTCTCTCTCCCTGTTGTCTACTAGAAAGTAGAAAAAAAAATTCAAACAGATATTAACTTCAATAATTTTAAATAGCTTCTAAATACAGCTTCATGCTTTTGTATTGTATGTAAACAACCAAAACAATAACAACTAAGTTTTAGTAAGCTAGCTTTACCCTTTATCCCGCTTAATAGGGGGGTAGCTTTTTTAAAAATAAATGACGTCATGACGCAGAGACATTGCGTCTGCTTGTCAACGTGACAGTTTGTGGGTTCAACCCAGGTTGGAATAATTTAATTTTCTTCCCTCAATACACAATACTCCAAAAGACGGAAAGAACGGAGTGTCTTAACACTAGGTTTTTACAACTGCCTTGCTGTGCCCTTAGCTAAAAATATCCATAAATAATAAGGAAAGTGGAAAAAATGGTATTTCGGTTCTACGTAAATAAAATAAAGAGTAATTTTTTTTTCGCTTCACGCTTTATCTCGCACATGGCAGGGTAGGCAGAGGGAACTGCAGGAACCTAGTGTTTAGACACTCCGTTGTTTAGTCCCTGCTTTCTCCATCCTCGCTTTCCACCGTTTTCAAGACATTGCGTGTTGATTGGCGGAACTCAACGCCGCGCTTTGCCTTACTTGCCAGAGCGAAGAAAATGGAAATAGAAAAATCCATCTTCTCCGACTGGGGATCGAACCCAGAAACCGTTGCGTTACAGGCAGACGTTGCGCGGTTAAGTTAAGAGTAATTCATTTGTTTTTTTTTAGTAGATTTAAGTAAATCGTTTGTTTAATCATTTCTTGTAGCGCAATATGGATATTCTGCTTCTACCTCTTGCTTCTACCTCTTGCCTCTACCTCCCGTTTCTATCTCTACCGCCTACAAATTACCTCTAATTGGCTATTATAAATATACATATATGGAAGAAGAAAACTAAACTGGAAAACAATACGTTTACGTATTAAATCAATAATATTGAATGCCTTACGAGTGTGTTATACATCTGTCTCGCTCTACACGGTAAGTGCGAGCGAGACGGCGCAATACAGCGGCCTTGAACAGAACTGATAAGAGCTGAAAAGTTGAAGCTAAACTGAAAATTTTAACTTGATAATAGTTTTTTTTTTCAAATGTTTCTTTACAAGTTTTAATTTGTTAAGAAAGAAGCGTGGGTTCTAATCCATTTGAGGGTATTATTATTATTAATGACAAGTATTTGATTTATACACTGTTATATATATATATATATATATATATATATATATATATATATATATATATATATATATATATATATATATATATATATATATATATATATATATATATATATATATATATATATATATATATATATATATATATATATATATATATATATATATATATATATATATATATATATATATATATATATATATATATATATATATATATATATATATATATATCCCACATTCATATGACGTCACGTGGGTGTAAATTAGGTCAATTATAAAAAAAATCAAAACAGTGCCATAATAATGTTATCACAATAGTATAAGCTTTTAAATTTGATAAAAACAATTATATTTTAGGTTAACAACCTGTTATCGAAGTAAACACGAAATTGGCCATTTATATATATATATATATATATATATATATATATATATATATATATATATATATATATATATATATATATATATATATATATATATATATATATATATATACATTTTAAAACCTTTTATCATTAAAGTCACTTCCTTTGTAATGTAATAAAATTAAATGTAATAATTTTACTAAAATTATATATGCATTTAACATAATATGTCTTCCATTTTTATTATGTCATTACGAAAGTGGAAGAGTACAATCTAGTAAACGCAGCGGCCGCAGGTTCGATTTCCGTGAGGTTTGTATACAATTGTACTATATGGTTTATAAGGTTATAAGGTGATTCTTAAATTGAAATTAGAATCATTTTTTTCTTAAATTATAAGATGGCAAACGAGCAGAAGGCCCACCTGATGTTAAGTGGACGCCTTCGCCCAGAGACATATATATTTCTTCATATAAATATAGAACGTTAATAGTATCAGTTTTATATAACACGATCCACATTGCTTTTCCTTTTGCTAACCTTAATTAGAAAATCAATTATAATCAATTATGAACGCGGAGTTGAGTTCCGCCACTCAACACGTAATACCTTGAAAACGGCGAAAAGTTGGGACGAAGAAATCAGGGACTAAGCAATGGAGTGTCTTAACACTAGGTTCCCATGGTTCCTGCAATTCCCTCTGCCTACCCTGCCATGTGCGGAACAAAGCGTGAAGCTAAAAAATAATTAAGAGCACCGTTGTGGCACAGAGTCGTAGCATCTGCCTTTAAACGCGACAGTGTACGGATTCAATTCCAACAAGGGAAAGATGGACTTTTCATTCATTTCGATTGTCTTCGCTCTGGAAACTAAAAAAATTGCGACGCGGCTACAAAAAGAATTTTCATTTAATTTTAAAATATTTCTCTTTGATTTATTTCTGAAGGTCTTACCAGTTCTTATTAGTTCTGGTGACGCTCATGACCAATACCCTGGCAAGACAAGGTAAGCTGTATATGGATTTACAGGCTGGTGGCATCCAGCAATGTGGACATAACGTACATGCTATAAACTACAATCTGTTTTAATTTTTTTTTCTTCTTTAGCTTCACGCTTTATCCCGCATATGGAGTAGACAGAGGGAACAGCAGTAACCATGGAAACCTTGTGTTAGTGAAAATGACTATGGCATGCTTATTCTAATTCCTGAGATCATCACGTATGGACGGACGTAGATCGTTTTTACTTTCATATATATTATATTTCTTTATTTTTTATTTTTTTTTTTTTAGCTTCACGCTTTATCCCGCACAAGGCAGGGTAGACAGAGGGAACTGCAGGGACCATGGGAACCTAGTGTTAAGACACTCCGTTGCTTAGCTCCTGCTTTCTCCGTCCCCGCTTTCCGCCGTTCTCGAGGCATTGCGTGTTGAGTGGCGAAACTCAACGCCGATATATATTATATATTATAAAATATTTTTATTCTGGATACATTCGATAATATATTTATTTATTTTTTTTTTAATTTCTTTATAAAATATAGATAGTTATTATTACACTTTATTAATGTAAGTTAGGCTTAAGTTAAGCAATGAACGGCAATAGCCTAAGAGAGAGAGTAAGACGGAGAGACATTATACGTGTTAACAAGACATTGCCCATTGATTTGCAGAGCTTAACGCCGTGAAGAAATGATAACAGTTCATCTTTTAACAGTCACACAGTGTGTTCTTTTAAAAATCATCAAATTCCTACGACTAGAATTATCTCTATGCCACAGTCAAAAAAGTAAATCATTAAAAAAAAACACTTCAAAGCAACAAATACAGATTATAAAAACATAAGGCATTAATAAGTTATTCCTTTGCTTTAGAAAGAGAGTGGGGGGGGGGGGGTAGAGAAAAAAACAAAATCCACAATAGCCGACCAATCAGAGGCGTCGCATTGCGCCCGCATTGAGCGGGAAAACTAGGTCACGTGGTTGCGGACGATGCGGCGTCTTGCCGATTGATACAGATTATACAAAATGTGTGCCACAGAATATTAAATATTATATATTATGTATGTTTTATTTTAAATTCGTGTATAGGGCGTTCTTAAAAAGTAAACGTTTAATGTAGGTTTATTTTTTTTTTCTATTTATCTGACGTTTAGGCTGAATGAGTGAAAATATTTAACATTTAAATCGAATTTTAAGTAAAAAAATAAATAAAGAGATAGAGCCATAAAAAAAGAGAAACAGAAAAATCTGTATTTCACAGTAAATGTTCAATTTTGAAGAATTTGTTCACATTACTGCGCTAATCTTAGAAATTAGAAGTCAAAAAATATATATTTACAGTTCAATAGTCCATTTTTCGCAGGCTATAACCTGGTTAGTCTCTATATAGCCCACTGTACCTGCTGATTGTGTCACATTATATGTCATACACTACTGTTAGCTACTGTAGATAAATGTTAAAGAGAGAAGGAGAGATATAGAGAGAGAGGGAGAGAAAGAAAGAAAGATATATAAAATTAATAAATTTGAAACACAAAATGGACCATTTTCATAATAAATAAAAATAAAAAACGGTCCATATTATTGACATATTATATATAATAGGTGTTTGTACTTTCTTAGGAGCAAAAATCCGCCATACCCGGTTTAAGCGTAGGGCGGATTTTTGGGGCGGGCAATTTGTGAATATATGTTTAATAAGTAACCAACCCAAGATATTGCGTACGTGACAGTAACTTTGACTTTACTGAAATAATTTAATTCTCAAATATTAATTTAGGTAAAGCGCAGCGTTGAGTTCCGCCACTCAACACGCAATGCCTCGAAAAAGGCGAAAGCGGGGACGAAGAGAGCAGGGACTAAGCAACGGAGTGTCTTAACACTAGGTTCGTATGGTTGCTGCAGTTCCCTCTGCCTACCCTGCCATGTGCGGGTTAAAGCGTGAAGCTAAAAAAAAATTAAATAACAGGTTATTCGTAGATAATACTTTATTGAAATTGATTTTTTTATATGATTATATAAGGTGATTAAACAAAAAGGCTATAATGGTAATAATAATATAGTTAAAATTGAGAATTTAAGCCATTTCTTATAATTACGTACACGAACATACATACAAATTTAAAAAGAAAACATAACAGATAGAGATTTATATATGATATTTATGGTCAAGGAATAGAGAGAAAAAAGGCGGAAAGCAGGGACTAAGCAACGGAGTGTCTTAACACAAGGTTTCCACGGCCCTGCAGTTCGCTCTGCCTACCCTGCCATGTGCGGGATAAAACGTGAAGCTATAAAAAAAAATAAAGAAAAATTCTCTCCTTTTTTTAAATAAAAAAATTGAATCTATATTTTGAAAATATTTATTTTATATCTAGGCAGTTATAACATTGATTAAAAATCTGAGGCACTGATTTTTGTCGTGAGAGTAAGTAGAGAAATAGTGTTAAGACACTCTCTTTTATAGTAACTTTGAACGTGTTTACGATCGACCTTAAAAAGTCTTAGTAATTGAAATTCTTTTAAACCAATCCAAGACCGTCGTGACGCTGAGACGTAGCGTCTGCCTATATATGTGACGGTTTGTGAGTTCGATTCCCATTAGGAAAAGATGGATTATATCTTTTTCTTCGCTCTGGCAACTGTTCAAAGTGGGCATTGAGTTCCGCCACTCAACACGTAATGTTTCGAGCGGAGTGTCTTAACACTAGGTTAATAGGGTCCCTGCGGTTCCCTCTGTCTACGCTGCCATGTGCGGGATAAAGCGATAAGCTATTGTTAAATGATTTAAAAACAATTATATAGCCTCTAATGAAGTAAATATTCTATTTTCTCCAAAAACGGAGAATAACTTATAATTTCTACTAACTCATAATACATTTTATATGGGAAATACTGATAAAGAATGTAAGTCAAGTGCGAACCGGACTTCCAAAGCAATGGTTCCGTACCTACATTAGACTTCACTAATTTAGTTTTTATTAAAAAAAAAATGGTTGCCTGTAAAGTGGGTTTTACGGGCGAAAATTTTACGTGACAACGTCTTTTTCTCGGTAGAATATTTATTAATATGAATAATAATTATAATATAAATTGCACAAATTTTAACTACAGAAAATATATGTTGTTTACTAAAACATTGTACATGTGTCAAGTGATACGCGTGGCGGACCGATCATAGTTCGGTGACAGTTGACACATCGTTACGTTACTTTTTCATATGTGACTCCGAGCCGCAACCTAATTTAAGACGTTGTCACGTCAAAAAAAATTGTAAAGTGACCCAACAAGGGGTTTCAATATTTCCATTCTCACGCGTAACCCTAAAATAGTTCCAACCTCAAGTATCCAAAGTTGTTATGAAATATACATACGTGAAGACGTTTATTGACGTAAAAAAAAAAACAAATTTTCTAAACATTTCATACTACAATGGCGTACAATTGTGTTTGTTTGCCTCACGTCATAACGTTGCTTAGTAAACGGGTGTAACTCGGGAACTTATGAGTTTCATTACTAAAAAACTAAAAGGCGTAGATAAGCCGTGTTTATATATGAAATGGAGTTATTTTTTATAGCTTCACGCTTTATCCCGCACATGGCAGGGTAGGCGGAGGGAACTGCAGTGACCGTGGGAACCTAGTGTTGAGACACTCAGTTGCTTAGTGCCTGCTTTTCGCCTTTTTAGAGGCATTGCGTGTTGAATGGCGGAACTCAACGCCGCGCTTTATCTAGTTGCCAGAATGAATAAAAGGGAAGTAGAAAAATCCATCTTCCCCTCATGGAAATCGAACCCACAGACCATCGCGTTTACAGACGCTGAACCATTTTTAAAATATTTTATGTAAAATTTGGAACAAGATCCTAACAATTCCTGTGAATTTTAATTCATTATAAGCAACTTTAAGATTATGAACTGATGGATGAAAAACGGAGTGTCTTAACACTGGGTTCTCCTACCTTTCTACGCTATACCTCCAAAATGGGTAGAAAGTACAGTCATACCTCACTATATACAGTAAAAAAGCTGGAATACCCGGGGTATATATAAAGAGGTTAGACGAGGCAAAAGCGGTATGCAAGCACAAGACCTACCTCTAGCTACCTCACTAGAGGTAGAGTAAGAAGCTATAAGAAAATATAGCAAAACCAACTCTATTTTCTCTTTCTCTAAACTACAAAACAATTTATATTTTAATTTTTGTACCCTTCTTTAACTTGCCTCGTGTCAAGTCAAAGATTTATCAGGAGCGAGTTCATATCCCAAATTAATATATGTATATATACATATATATGTTTACTTTTCCAAAAACACTTTAAACATATAGTATAGTAAGAAAAACAGAGAAATAAGTCACTACGTATAGATTTCTACGTGAAAATAAGCAAATGAGGTACAAATTTCCATTGAAGGCAGCGTTTCTATATACCCATAAGTGACGCTAGGGCGTCGGATCGATACTTTATCTAGGTCAGTGAGACCGTGGGTGAATATGGACTGGGATTCAAAGCTTGTGGGGTTTCTTGGTGTATATATATATATATATATATATATATATATATATATATATATATATATATATATATATATATATACCTCCATAACTCCATTTTCAGTTTTCATACCAATTTGTAGAGTTGACTTCCGCTCAGAACGTTATATTTTAGCCGAATTCGGAGAATGGAGAGTTATCTCTGCCTTTTATTATATATATATATCTCTACCTCGTGTTTGTTATAGAGATATATATTTATATATATATATATATATATATATATATATATATATATATATATATATATATATATATATATATATATATATATATATATATATATATATATATATATATATATATATATATATATATATATATATATATATATATATATATATATATATATATATATATATATATATATATATATATATATATATATATATATATATATATATATATATATATATATATATATATATATACTTCGCTTCGCTTCTTAATAAAAAAAAGGCAGACAGTTTTTTTGTCAATTTGAGATGTAATATCAATTTTTTTTTTAACAATAAAATGCCAAAAATACGCAATTAAACAACGATTATTGATTTTGTAGATCTTCTACTATAAGTACTGGAATGAAATAATTTTTAGCTTCACTTTGGAGTTTTCAAGACTTTGTACCACGAAGCTGAACGTGTCATTTTGACAAAGTGTGAAAACTAAAACAATTTTTTCCCCCAATTTAGAATCGAAGCCGTAACCGTAGTTAAGAATTTAGCTTTTAGAATTAGGATGATAATTTTTGGCTTTTTCTATGTCTTGCTCTATTTAACTATTTATTTAAGTCTATAGTTTATAATCCGTGGTTTTCAAGTAAAAATGAAAGCTCGCCTAAGTTCGCCTTAGCATGTATATATATATATATATATATATATATATATATATATATATATATATATATATATATATATATATATATATATATATATATATATATATATATATATATATATATATATATATATATATATATATATATATATATATATAGACCTAAAAACAACACATGATCAACTACTCCTTCCCAGCTGTCGCTGACTGAACCTAATAGACCTAATAGAAGGAATAACCATAAGCTAAGGGCATAGAGAGAACCTAGTGTTGAGACACTCCTTTTTACGCGTATATACTATAAAATTTATGACATTTCAAGGCAACAATTCGCATTTGTTTCTATACAACGTAACGCTTATAGCTTGATGAAGCACACATTTGAAAACATATGTTAGTGTTAATTTTAAAATAAATTTTACTATTTTTAAATACAAATTGGGCGGAGAGCGGAGACAGGAGTGTCTTAGCACTAACTTTACTATATCTAGTTTTTATATAGGGAAATAGAGTTTGGTATTATAGTTTATTTTCTTCGAAATAGATTAAATAACGTTTTTTTTTGTTTCATTTAAATATTGAAAACGTTTTCAAACGACAAAAAAATTCAAACAACAGAATTTGAACCTACGACTCTTGAAAAGTAATAAAAACTAAAAATCTCTTTCAATACATTACATTACAAAAAATATATATAATAACTAACAATTTACCGGAAATTTACAAAGAAATTGCTTTTTTTCAAAAAACTAAAATCCTTAAAAAGGCTTCAAAGGCTTTTCTCCTAAATCACTTACGACTAACTAACTCACTAACCATCTCACTAATTCACTAACTAACCATCTCACTAAGTCACTAAATAACTCTACATTTTTAATTTACACGCACTGACGTAAGCTGTTATATAGGTGTTTTACGTGTCACATTTGTACGTAAACTAATATACATTATAAAAGGTGTTTATTTCACTCTAAGAGCAAGCCTTTGCTCTACATTTGCTTGGAAAATTAAAAAAAAACACAGTTTATATTGAAAAAAACGTTTAAATATGTTAAATTACGACAAAAAATCAGTTTTTATGATAATTTTACCAACGAATTTATATGTTGAGTTAGCAAAAGTAATCAATTTTCTTCATTAAAAAACTCAATGGGTAAAGAATTTCACATATTTCAGTCTCACCTGATACGGTTCCTCTGGTTTTCCAGGGTATGATGCACTGCGTCTGTAATCTGGGGGTCTTGGGGGTGCTGGAGCTCTTCTCCAGGGGGCGAAGGCCGAGGGTTGAGGAGGTTGGGGTGCAGGCCACCTGTACTGTGGAGCTCGCCTAAACGGTGCCCTATACTGCCTCTCATCCTCAACGACGCTAGGCGCGCCGGGATATTGTAACTCCCCCATGTATACGTCCGACCGGGCCGGCGGTCGGATCGACACTGGCGATAATGTTTATCGGGTCGATGTCGATGCGCGCGCAGGGTACCTTCTTTTTTTTTACTGGCAACATTGGTGTTGTATTAAAATTAAAAAATTATAATTTTTTTTAATAAATTTAAAAGGTTTATATGTATATATATATTTAATTTTTTTATTTAGTGGTGTCATTTTTTTTTAGTTTTTACTTAATGTTTATTATTAAGGGTAGCTAATGTAGGGTTATTGCCTAATAAAAGTACTTACTAGTTACACCATATGTAATCTATGCTTAGGATAATATTTTCATATATATATTCAATTATCATAACATTACATGCTAAGTGGCGGAAACTCAACGTCGCTTAGGAACTGAAGAAACCTGGTGTTAATACATTCCGTTCCGCGCTTTCCCCCGTTAAAAGCTTTGGATGTTGAATCGCGGAACTCAACGCCGCGCTTTGCCTAGTTGCCAGAGCGCAGAAAATGGAAATGAAATAATCTATCTTCCTCTCATGGGAACCGAACCCACGAAGCAAACGTTACACCTTTGCATCGCGACGATATATATTATGAATGTATATACATAATTCTATACAGTGCGACGAAGTGGAGTTCAAATCGACAGAACGTTTTACTTACATTTCCATATTGTAGTTAAAAGCAAAGAGCGTGTTTAGATCCTATCATTTAACACGTAACACGTTCCCGCATTCAGCAGAAAAACGGAGAACAGAGTGTCTCTACACTAGTTTCCCTCCGCCTATCCTGCTATATGCGGGATACAGCGTGAAGCTCTATATATATATTTATATATCTCTATATGCTCGCATACGTAACACCTGTAGTGTAACTGCAAAACGGCATTGTAGGCCAAAATTTGGTTCAATGCGGATACTGAAAAGACGCATAGATATTTGTAGCACAGTTTTCTATCATTTATATATATATATATATATATATATATATATATATATATATATATATATATATATATATATATATATATATATATATATATATATATATATATATATATATATATATATATATATATATATATATATATATATATATATATATATATATATATATATATATATATATATATATATATATATATATATATATATATATATATATATATATATATATATATATATATATATATATATATATATATATATATATATATATATATATATATATATATATATATATATATATATATATATATATATATATATATATATATATATATAACTTCAAAAAAGATAAAATATATATAGTAAAAATATCTATAGTTGCAGCGGTACAAGGATTTAAATCGATTGTAGAGAGTGGAGAGTGTTAAATATAGTGCCTTGACACTCTCTTTTCTCTCTGTTTAGGATAACAAGTTTTGTGAGAAGATAAAATAGAAGAGAAGTACAAATTTATATATTATTTTTTAGTAGAAATTTATATATTATTTTTTTTTACCCTGTATATAGCAGGGTAGAGTGTAACTAGGTAGTCTCTACCCTATATAACGGAATATTTTAACACTAGGACACTCCGTTATACCCATTATTGATTATTTATAATTATGAAATTTTGAAAGAAGGCTTTATTTTTTAATTAAGCCTTAAGAAATGTTGTATAATATAAGTTTTTGTCCGTCCGTGTGTGTGTTTCTCCAGATCATTTTTCTCAGGAACATGCGAAGGTAACAAAGTATTATTATCCTATATTCTTCTCTTTTTTATAGATCAAAGTCTCTCTTCTCTACTTTGGAGCACAGAAAAAAATGAGGACTGTCAAGGCGAAGTGGAAAGTCTGCCTATAATCGCGACGGTTTGTGGGTTCGATTCCCATGAGGAGAGAATGGATTGTTTCGTTTCCTGTTTTTTTTTCCTTTTCTAGCAATTAGACAAAGCGCGGCGTTGAGTTCCGCCACTCAACACGCAATGCCTTCAAAAAAGGCGGAAAATAGGGAACGGAGAGTCTTAACACTAGGTTTCCACGGTTGCTGCGTTTCTCTCCGTTTTTTTTTCCTATATGCGTGAAGCTTAAAATAATAAAATTTCTAAGTCTAATTAAATGCATTTTATATGAAATGGGTAGTGCATTCAAATCCAGTAACTTTCAATTGTTCTGGAATTATGGAAGTTCTTTAGAAATAATTTCTTAACACTTAGGGCCAGTTTCACCACTTGCTGATAAAGATAGGAAATTTGTGCCTTGTCTTGCAGATATGCTCAAAAATTTTCGTTTCACAATTCTCGATGTGACTATCTAGGAGATAAAGACCTGTTCAATGTATTGGCCTTTATCAGTTGGATAGTAACCAGCATACTATCTGAAGCTTTCCGTAAACAGTGAAATTGGCTCTTAATATTATAAAGAGTACATAGGTCATAGGTTACTTTTAATTGTAAGAACGAGAGGAGAAGGGGTTAAAATATACCATATACATCCTAAATTTTTATTTATCGGTTAGATGACGGGATGGTCTGCTAGTGTACTGTAAATGACTCCCTGGAGAGCATGTATGAAGAGGATAATGATAGTGGACGAGGTGGGAGAGTGTGCAGGGACCGCAGCGTTTGGCGCTCAGTTCTCTCTCACTACCCCGCTAGGGATAGAGTGTGAAGCTATATATGTATGTATTCTAGAATATTTTACGCTAAATCCTTATATATTAATTACTACTAAGTAAAAACATAACTATTTTCTTACATGAATTGTGTATTTAAAACTGAATGCTTCCTTAAGTGAGCCAATAGGTGGAAGTTATCAGCGCCATCTTGTGATGGAAAACTAAATAGATTTTTTATACAAACTGAAACTCTTTTGTAAGAAATTAAATTCAATTTTCCTTTTCCAATTTTTCCAAGGACTTTAATTATTTCAATATTCATTTTCTGTCATTATATTATTAGAAATATTACAATATTTTAACTCAAGCTTAAATGGATGTGTCTTGTAAGTTTGTTTGTATATGTATATTTTATTTATTTCTTTATTTAGAAGACACACCATCGGCATACACACAATAAAAATAGTAGTTAATAAAGAAACATCAGACTTATTCTGTGTGGTACATCATTACAGGCGTGTACGACACTTGCTACAATAATAATAGCAAATTAAAAAAATGTGTGACAATATTTTGACAAAAATGAAAACAAACATAAACTAAACATATGAAAATTAATATAAATTATACATAAAAAAAGTAACAAAATGCCTAAAATAACATTAATATCGGTTTTTATTCGAAATAATAACAATTTAAGCCCTACAAAGGTAGCTTTACTCAAGACCTCACACACTAGTGGCGCCAACTGTATAGAGCTGTTGTCATTACATTGCCTTTCTCATTATAAGCTTTCATAACGCTTTAGTTCTTAAATGTCATAATAGATGGCGCTTATTAAAACTTTTCAATTTTCTATAAAAAAAAATATTTTGAAGCTTATGAAAAGAAATTACACGTTATGATTTAATATTTGTTTTTAGGGTTTCGTGGTGAAATGTTTAAAAATACAGAACCCTTATACATTGAGTTATCTGTGTGCCTGTCTGTATGTCGTAATCGCTTTTTTGTATATTTTGACTTTGTGTTATATTCTGTATAGTAAAAGTGTAGAGACTAACATAGTGTAGAAGCAGTTTGTTGTTTCTTGATTTCTGAGGTGATTTTATTTTTAATTTATTATTTCGTAGAAAATAAGCTTGTGTTGGTAGCTACATGCTAAGATGTTATTGATGACAATGAAGACTTAGAAATATATATATATATATATATATATATATATATATATATATATATATATATATATATATATATATATATATATATATATATATATATATATATATATATATATATATATATATATATATATATATATATATATATATATATATATATATATATATATATAGCAATTATATATATATATATATATATATATATATATATATATATATATATATATATATATATATATATATATATATATATATATATATATATATATATATATATATATATATATATATATATATATATATATATATATATATATATATATATAATAGCAAATATATATATATATATATAAATATATATATATATATATATATATATATATATATAGATATATATATATATATATATATATATATATATATATATATATATATATATATATATATATATATATATATATATATATATAAATATATATATATATAATATATATATATATATATATATATATATATATATATATATATATATATATATATATATATATATATATATATATATATATATATATATATATATATATATATATATATATATATATATATATATATATATATATATATATATATATATATATATATATATATATATATATATATATATATATATATATATACAACTACGAATTTTAATATTTTACCTGCAGGTCCCTTTTGCTTGAGAGCTTTGGAAGAGGGGATGTTCAGATGCTGACGGCTCTGGCACTCTCTCTAGAAGAGCTGGGAAGTCGTTTGGGAACACATACGTTGATTTGTAATTGGGATTTCTCTATAAAAAGAAATAATTTATATATAAACTTTAAAAGAAGTTGAAATCTGTATCTGTATAATTGCTACAAAGTGGCGCAGAGGCATAGCGTCTATCTTTAAACGCGACGGTTTATGGGTTCCATTCCCATGCGGGGAAGATGAATTTTTCTATTTCCTTTTTTCGCTCTGGCAATTAGGCAAAGCGTGAGTTCCGCCACTCAACACACAATGCCTTGAAAAACTGAAAGCGGGGACGAAGAAAGCAGGAACTAAGCAACGGAGTGTCTTAACACTAGGTTTCCACAATTCCTGCGGTTCCCTCTGCCTACCCTACAATGTGCGGGATAAAGCGTGAAGCTATAACAAAATCATACAATTTAACAATAAGTTATTTGTATTACCTGCCCATTTGCTCTAACAGCACCAGCTCTTAGAGGATTATTAGGATCAGGAGGAAGTTCCTCTGGGGGTTCCTCGGTCTGACCACTCCAGGGTCTCTTGCAGCGATGTGGGGAGACCAGGATCCACTCATCTTTGAGTGGATTGTACCTTACGTGTTGATGTTCTGAAATGATAAAATTTATGTTTGAAGTTTATTGAAATGGGAGTAATTTTGGAATCTAATTTTTGGGATTTTAAACTGCGTTTAAATGCTACACGTCTAAATAGACACTATATCACAAGACACTAAAGTATGCACGTGCTACCCTGACTCCAAAGAAGACATAATCGGTAGACTCTGTAGTGAAAGGCTACAACTGGTATAGTAAAAAGAACACCAAGTTGCTTTCTATAGAGACGAGGACTCAAATAAGGCTGGAGAAGAAGAAGAGAGAAGAATTTTACAACACCTAAATCAATTGACGAATGAATATAATAAAGAAATTAATAATATTATTATTTCTTTTGCTGTCACCGTTTTAAATAAATTTAATTTTTTTCTGAATATAAAAAATTAAAAAAAAATAAAGACCTAAACACAAAAATATGCATGTGTGTGTTTTTATAACTATAATTTATACGACACGTAAATAGACGTTTAGGTTTCCAAAAAAAACCAAATCTTTAAACTTATTTATTAAAAAATGACATTCTAACTTATAACTAAAAAGGTGACTATTTGCTCGATGCAAGAGACAAGAGTTATTTTAAATTTAAAAATTATAACTAACATTAATTTACACAATAGGTGACAATTGACTCTACTTTTGAATAACACGCCGCTATAATTCTTGGATTTTTTTTTAGCTTTACACTTTATCCCGCACATGGCAGGGTAGGCAGAGGGAACTGCAGGAACCATGGAACCTAGTGTTAAGACACTCCGTTGCTCAGTCCCTGCTTTCTCCGTCCCCTGTTCCCGTATTCTTGGATCTCATGCAATATACTGAACAAGTTATGTGAAATCTAAGTGCTGAGCTTATCAATGTTACTAATGACAAAATTTACAATTTTTTTGTTGATTTATTTTATGACTTTTCGGCGTAGGCGCGTTTTAGCTTAATTTACTTCACCACTATCACGTAAACTATGGAGATTGATGAGTAAAGTTAAGAAAAATAAAAAATACAGTGGAATCTCTATTATCCGGACTACAGGCCAATTGAATTAAATGTACCTACAAGTCGTATCTGTGCGAGCATGGACGTGTCGGAACTTGTGTGTTGTCGCCATTTTCAACCAAATTTCTAAATAAACAATGATTTTCGTTAATATGTACTACTTGTTTTTAATAAACATATAATATTATGTTACGATTGTATTCATATTTATGTAGTTCAACTAGTCGGAATTTCAATTATCCGAATGCCTTACAACAACATTTAGTCCGGTTAATCGAGTTTCTACTGTACCACTTTAGTCATTTAAAAAAAAGACTTTTAAATATTAGATCAACAAGTTATGTGAAATTTGACTACCCTAGAGTAGTATGGGAACGTAACATAGGGACATAAGTCTTGTAAGATTTTCAATTACTGAATAAGAGACGACCATTTTTAACACATATATACTAAATTATTGAGATACACACGAACAAAAGGACATACAAACATATTAAATTCAAATTTCATATATGAAACGCTTATTTTATGATATTTTTAATATATTTTTCTATATATGTTACTAATTCCCTAAGAACTGACCTGTAGCGACAAACTCTTGCATCGTGAATGTCCTCTGCTAGAGGGCGTTCTATGCTAAGTGATGTTTAGATATCGATATAATATATCGATGTTTTTTATTTTTTTTAATTGTACAACTATTATCGATTATATAAAATAATTGTAGGATTGTTCCGCCGCTCAACACGCAATGCCTCGAAAAGGTGGAAAGCAGGGGACGATCTTAACACTAGGTTCCTACTGTTTCTGTGGTTACCTTTACCTACCCTGTTGTGAGCGGGCTAAAGCGTGAAGCTAAAAAAAATAATGTAGGTTTAGATCTCATTTATAAGAATTCTTTTCTGTTTATTTAAAATATATGTATTGTTTGATATATAAATTTGGGATTAATGAGCGTCGTGTGTATAAACTTGGACACTGTTGCACTATATATTAGTCTCTTTATCCTGTATATAGCAGAATAGTAAGCAGAGAAAATTTGTTGTGTAGGCTCTCCGATCTCCGCCTTTTTCCAAAATTTGAAACATAGAAGCAGTGATTCGCTCTAAATACGACGGTTTTGAATTCGTTACTTATTGGGAAGGTTGAATTAAATATAGTGTTGAATTCGACCAATTATATATGTTTATGATTTGGTTCTGCGTTCAAATTTTATATGCTTTCTTTGAGAATTTTCACCGTCTATCAATGTGTAAATATTTTTATAATTTTAATATCATTTTTATTATGTGCTAGTGCAATAGTTCCATATACATACAATACAACACAGTATTGATAACTTTAAAAACAATAGTAAAAGTAATAAAATGTTTTATATCTATATTATTCTAATTAAAAAAGTCTGTAAATGATCCCCTCGATCCCCACACAGTGGAATATACTATATATTTTCATGAACAAGACAAAACGCGGCGTTGAGTTCCGCCAAATACGCTATAGGTTGACAACCTAAAGGGAAGCTTAGAATATAGAGAGTTGTAACACTCTCGTTGTTTCCAATCCTGTTATATGCGGGATATTGCTTGAAGAAAAAAAATTAAATTAAAATTTAGTATCGATGTTTTTTCTACTAGATATGTCACAACACTACACTTATTTATTACCATAGTAGATAAAGCGCTTTGCCTTATCATATATAGACCAATTTACAAATAGAGATAACGTTTATATAAGAAATTAAACAACATTTCTCTGATTTTTATAACAAATATATATTGACGTGACAACGTCTTAAATTAGGTTGCGGCTCGGAGTCACTTATGAAAAAGTAACGTAACGATGTGTCAACTGTCATCGAACTATGATCGGTCCGCTGCGCGTATCACTTGACACATGTACAATGTTTTAGTAAACAAAATATATTTTCTATAGTTAAAATTTGTGCAATTTATATTATAATTATTATTCATATCAATAAATATTCTACCGAGAAAAAGACGTTGTCACGTAAAATTTTCGCCCGTAAAACCCACTTTACAGGCAACCATTTTTTTAATTTTGGCTTTTTGCTTATTTAAACCGTTTTCTTTTATTGTATTAATAGAAAGAATATTTTAAGAAAAAAAATTACACGGTATTTTTTAATTGTTATAACCATTTTTTTCTTGTTTTTAGCTTCACACTCTATCCCGCACATGGCAAGGTAGGCAGAGGAAACTGAAGGAATCATATGAACCTAGTGTTAAGACACTCCGTTGCTTAGTCCCTGCTTTCTCCCTTCCCGCTTTCCGCCGTTTTCGAGGCATTGCGTGAATTTCCCTAAGTGAAGACCATAACCACTGCTTCTAACTATAGACGAGTTCTGGTTCAATTTTCGTGAGGGGAAAATTAGTTATTTGTTGGCGTTACTCCATTCAACATGGCATATGTTAAAGGAAATCAAGAAATTAAGTATTTTACACTACTTTTAACTTACAATACAAAAATGGTAAAATAAAAATATTTGTTTTGCTGTTACTTCTGAATCTTTGTTGGTCTGTGCTGTAAGTTTTTGACGTACATGTATTATAAAAAAAATTATCACATTTTAATAAAACAATAAAGTGTAATCTAACTATAAGCTTTTATATATATATATATATATATATATATATATATATATATATATATATATATATATATATATATATATATATATATATATATATATATAAAAGCTTATAGTTAGATTAGACTTTATTGTTTTATTAAAATGTGATAATTTTTTTATAATACATGTACGTCAAAAACTTACAGCACAGACCAATAAAGATTCAGAAGTAACAGCAAAACAAATATTTTTATTTTATTATTTTGTATTGTAAGTTAAAAGTAGTGTAAAATACTTAATTTCTTGATTTCCTTTAACATATGCCATGTTGAATGGAGTAACGCCAACAAATAACTAATTTTCCCCTCACGAAAATTGAACCAGAACTCGTCTATAGTTAGACGCAGTGGTTGTGGTCTTCACTTAGGGAAATTCACGCAATGCCTCGAAAACGGCGGAAAGCAGGAAGGGAGAAAGCAGGGACTAAGCAACGGAGTGTCTTAACACTAGGTTCATATGATTCCTTCAGTTTCCTCTGCCTACCTTGCCATGTGCGGGATAGAGTGTGAAGCTAAAAACAAGAAAAAAATGGTTATAACAATTAAAAAATACCGTGTAATTTTTTTTCTTAAAATATTCTTTCTATTAATACAATAAAAGAAAACGGTTTAAATAAGCAAAAAGCCAAAATTAAAAAAATGGTTGCCTGTAAAGTGGGTTTTACGGGCGAAAATTTACGTGACAACGTCTTTTTCTCGGTAGAATATTTATTGATATGAATAATAATTATAATATAAATTGCACAAATTTTAACTATAGAAAATATATTTTGTTTACTAAAACATTGTACCTACATGTGTCAAGTGATACGCGCGGCGGACCGATCATAGTTCGGTGACAGTTGACACATCGTTACGTTACTTTTTCATTTAATTTCTTATATAAACGTTCTCTCTATTTGTACATTGGTCTATATATGATAAGGCAAAGCGCTTTATCTACTATGGTAATAAATAAGTGTAGTATTGTGACATATCTAGTAGAAAAAACATCGATACTAAATTTTAATTTAATTTTTTTTCTTCAAGCAATATCCCGCATATAACAGGATTGGAAACAACGAGAGTGTTACAACTCTCTATATTCTAAGCTTCCCTTTAAGTTGTCAACCTATAGCGTATTTGGCGGAACTCAACGCCGCGTTTTGTCTTGTTCATGAAAGTATATAGTATATTCCACTGTGTGGGGATCGAGGAGATCATTTACAGACTTTTTTAATTAGTATAATATAGATATAAAACATTTTTTTACTTTTATTATTGTTTTGAAATTTATCAATACTGTGTTGTATTATATGTAAATTAACCTATTGCACTAGCACATATTAATAATTATATTAAAATTATAAAAATATTTACGCATTGATTGGCGTTAAAAATTATCAAAGAAAGCATATAAAATTTGAACACAACGGGATTCGAACCCGCCCTTCTAGCAAACCAAATCATAAAAAAATATGGTTGCCTGTAAAGTGGGTTTTACGGGCGAAGATTTTACGTGACAACATCTTTTTCTCGGTAGAATATTTATTGATATGAATATTAATTATCATATAAATTGCACAATTTTTTACTATAGAAAATATATTTTGTTTACTAAAACATTGTACATGTAAACTTAAACTTAACTAATTCCTATTTGAGTGATTTTGTTGAGGATAGGACGATGATAGGAGAAATATGAAATGAATGGAAGTGTTTCTGCTGTAATGGGTCTTGCGAAAATCAAGTCTATCACGTGTCAAGTGATACGCGCGGCGGACCAGTCATAGTTCGGTGATTCATCGTAACGTTACCGGGCGTTACACTTTTTCATGAGTGACTCCGAGCCGCAACCTAATTTAAGACGTTGTCACGTCAAAAAATATATAATTGGTCGAATTCAACAGTGTATTTTAAGTAACGAATTCAAAACCATCGTATTTCCAGCTAATCACTGCTTCTATGTTTCAAATTTTGGAAAAAGGCGGAGATCGGAGAGTCTCATCACAACAAATTTTCTCTGCTTACTACTCTGCTATATACAGGATAAAGAGACTAATATATAGTGCAACATTGCCCAAGTTTATACACACGACGCTCATTAATCCCAAGTTTATATATTAAATAATACATATATTTAAAATAAACAGAAAAGAATTCTTATAAATGAGATCTAAACCTACATTATTTTTTTAGCTTCACGCTTTAGCCCGCTCACAACAGGGTAGGTAAAGGTAACCACAGAAACAGTAGGAACCTAGTGTTAAGATCGTCCCCTGCTTTCCACCTTTTCGAGGCATTGCGTGTTGAGCGGCGGAACAATCCTAAAATCATTTTATACAATCGATAACAGTTGTACAATTAAAAAAAATAAAGAACATCGATATATTATATCGATATCTAAACATCACTTAACATAGAACGCCCTCTAGCAGAGGACATTCACGATGCAAGAGTTTGTCGCTACAGGTCAGTTCTTAGAGAATATGTTATATATATAGAGAAAATATTAAAAAAATCATAAAAAAAAGCGTTTTTTTAAAAAAAAATGAATTTAATGTGTTTGTATGTTCTTTTGTTCGTGTGTATCTCAATAATTTAGTATATATGTGTTAAAAATGGCTGACTATCTTACAAGACTTACAAGTTATGTCCCTATGTTACGTTCCTATACTACCCTGGGGTAGTCAGATTTCACATAACTTGCTGATCTAATATTTTAAGGTCCTTTTGTTTTAAATGACTAAAGTGGTACAGTAGAAACTCTATTAACCGGACTAAATGTTGTTGTAAGGCATTTGGATAATTGAATATCCGGATAATTGAAACTACATAAATATGAATACAATCGTAACATAATATTATATGTTTATTAAAAACAAGTAGTACATATTAACGAAAATCATTGTTTATTTAGAAATTTGGTTGAAAATGGCGATAACACACAAGTTCCGACACGTCCATGCTTGCACAGACACGACTTGTAGGTACGTTTAATTCAATTGGCCTGTAGTCCGGATAATCGAGATTCCAGTGTATTTTTTATTTTTCTTAACTTTACTCATCAATCTCCATAGTTTACGTGATAGTGGTGAAGTAAATTAAGCTAAAACGCGCCTACGCCTAAAAGCCATAAAATAAATCAACAAAAAAGTTGTCAATTTTGTCATTAGTAACATTGATAAGCTCAGATATCACTTAAATCAGATTTCACATAACTTGTTCAGTATATTGCATGAGATCCAAGAATACGGGAATAGGGACGGAGAAAGCAGGCACTGGGCAACGGAGTGTCTTAACACTGGGTTCCAGCGGTCCCTGCAGTTCCCTCTGCCTACCCTGCCATGTGCGGGATAAAGCGTGAAGCTAAAAAAAAAAAAAAGATTTGGTTTTTTTTGGATCCTCCGCTGCCACCGTGTTTAATTCCTACACTTTTATTTATATTAACTTTACGTTGATTATTAAACGTAAACTCGTCTATTTACGTGTCGTATAAATTATAGTTATAAAAAGTTTTTGTGTTTAGTTCTTTATTCATTTATTTAATTTTTCACGCTTTATCCCGCACATGGCGGGATAGCCAGAGGGAACTGCAGAAACCGTGGAACCTAGTGTTAAGACACTCCGTTGCTTAGTCCTTGCTTTCTTCGTCCCCGCTTACTTTTTTCATCAAAAAAATCATATTATTAATGCATTCACAATATTCATTCGTTAATTGATTTAAGTGTTGTTATGTTCTTCTCCCTTCTTCAACAACTAAGCAAACCGCGGCGTTGAGTTCCACTACTCAACTCGCAATACCTCGAAAAAGGCGGAAAGCAGGGGCAGAAAAACGGAGTGTTTTAATACTAGATTCTTATGGTTCCTGCAGTTCCCTCTGCTTACCCTGCAATATGCGGGATAAAGCGTGAAGCTAAAAAAAATCAGAAAAGTTATAATAGACCTTAAATTCCCAAAAACTTACATTCCAAAATTATTCCCATTTCAATAAACTGTCAACAAACATTTTATTTCAGAACATCAACACGTAAGGTACAATCCACTCAAAGATGAGTGGATCCTGGTCTCCCCACATCGCTGCAAGAGACCCTGGAGTGGTCAGACCGAGGAACCCCCAGAGGAACTTCCTCCTGATCCTAATAATCCTCTAAGAGCTGGTGCTGTTAGAGCAAATGGGCAGGTAATACAAATAACTTATTGTTAAATTGTATGATTTTGTTATAGCTTCACGCTTTATCCCGCACATTGTAGGGTAGGCAGAGGGAACAGCAGGAATTGTGGAAACCTAGTGTTAAGACACTCCGTTGCTTAGTTCCTGCTTTCTTCGTCCCCGCTTTCAGTTTTTCAAGGCATTATGTGTTGAGTGGCGGAACTCACGCTTTGCCTAATTGCCAGAGCGAAAAAAGGAAATAGAAAAATCCATCTTCCCCGCATGGGAATGGAACCCATAAACCGTCGCGTTTAAAGATAGACGCTATGCCTCTGCGCCACTTTGTAGCAATTATACAGATACAGATTTCAACTTCTTTTAAAGTTTATATATAAATTATTTCTTTTTATAGAGAAATCCCAATTACAAATCAACGTATGTGTTCCCAAACGACTTCCCAGCTCTTCTAGAGAGAGTGCCGGAGCCGTCAGCATCAGAACATCCCCTCTTCCAAAGCTCTCAAGCAAAAGGGACCTGCAGGTAAAATATTAAAATTCGTAGTTGTTTCCGAAAAAAATTTTTTTACCTTCATTTTTTTGTTGGGCACCATAAGAATTTAGGGTGGGCACAGACCCTCCAGATCTCCTATTTCTGTGCCCATATGAAAAATACCAATGACATTTATTTTCCAGAGTAATTCGGGTGGGCACAAACCACCCAGACCTCCAGACCATCCTGTGCCCATATGAAAAATATATATATTTTTTCTTTTACAGAGTAATGTGCTTCCATCCTGACTCCAGCATGACAATACCGTTGATGTCGATTGAAGAAATTTTGGCCGTGATTGAAGAGTAAGTGTATTTTTTTTATTTATAACTATGTCTATGATCCAATTTTTTGACATTTTATGACTACATTTTGACATTTAATGACTGACTGTTAAAGCAATTGTTTTCGGCTCTAACAAGACATAGTTTGACCTACTTTTCTCCCACAATATTGCTCCCACGACACAATGAGGCATTACGTGTTTTACAAACACGTAATGCCTCATTAGCGGAAAGCGGGGAACGAAATGTTTTAACACTAGCTACCCATGGTACCTGCGGTTCCTTCTGAATACCCTGCTATGTGCGGGATAGAGCGTGAAGCTTTAAATAAGAATTAAAGACAGAATACAAAAAGGGTGTAAGTAAAGATTTTAAAAATCTTCCTATATACTTACTTTTATACTGATAATAATTGGTTGTAATCGAATCATTATAAGAATATTTTTGTTTTATAGCCCATTTATTAACGGCTATAGACTATCAATTACTTATATATAGCTTTACTATACCTGATTTGGCAAAAAGATCACAAGTCCTTTTCCTTTAAACTAAAAACTACTTACAGATGGATCAATCAAATGCAGGAGCTAGGTCGGAGGTATACATGGGTTCAAATCTTTGAAAACAAAGGTGCTATTATGGGATGTTCGAATCCTCACCCTCATTGTCAGATTTGGGCTTCCAGCTTCTTACCCAATGAGCCGCGAGTGAAAGAGAGGTGAGAGAGATTTACATATAGTGTCTTAACACTAAGTTCTCTCTAGTTTTAGTATAATTTAGTATATTATAATAATATTTAAGTTACTATTATAATATATAAATGTAAGGCGGATAAATTGAGGACTGGCTGTAAATGAGTCGGTTTGTGGGTTCGATTCCCATTAAAGGATGGACTTTTTAATTTCCATTTTCTTCGCTCTGGCAATTAGGCAAGCGTGTATAGTGAATAGAGTTCCATAATGCAATGCCTCAAAGGTGGAAAGTGAGGGAGGGAGTGTCTTAACACTACATTCCCAAGGTTCCTTTGGTTCTCTCTACCGGCTACAGTATCACATTTGACTAGAACCCCAGCTCTTAAATATGTAAAGTCTAGAATTAGAGAGAATGGAAAGATTTCCCTCATAAAAGAAGTATTTCTATGTTCATACATACATAACTTCACGCTCTATCCCTAGCGGGGTAGTCAGAGAGAACGGAGCGCCAAACGCTGCGGTCCCTGCATACCTCTTTCGCCTCGTCCACTGTCATTAACCTCTTATATAACCCCCAGAGGTCCTTAAAGTCACTAAGATTTTATTTTCAGATGCCAAAAAGAATATTATACAAAATATGGTAAAAATATGTTAGCAGATTATTTAGAACAAGAACTAAAAAGTAAAGTAAGTTTAATATATTTTTATTATTTTTAAAACGTAAATTAACGCTAAATATAGAAAAGTACTTGAAGAAAACATAAAAATTTCAACGCAGCGGGATTTGAACTTGCGCCTCTTGGAAACCGTGCAAGCGTTCTGAACACATCAACTTCACTTTTACATTAAAGTAATGCTTATTATTTTTAAGCCTTTAATAGAATGACGTAACTCAGAAGTTTCAATTTTTGTTTTTTAATCGCACGCATAACCGTATATAGATTTTATTATCTGTAGTTTTCCAAAAAATTGCAAATTTTTGAGTTACCTTACTTTAGTAGTATTGCATATTTGTTTACATATATCTCTACATATCCTAATAAAAAATATTTTTTACCAAAAATAAGAATCGAACCCACAATCCCTGTAATTAACAAGCATTCGCATTTCAGGAACGCATAGTAATAAAAAAATCCGAATGGGTAGCACTCGTCCCATATTGGGCATCTTGGCCGTACGAGACGATGCTTTTGCCACTCAATAAAAAAACACAAAGAATGACAGATGTAAATGACAGTCAAAGACGAGAATTGGCGGGAATTATGAAGGAATTGTGTACAAAATATGATAATCTGTTCAATTGTAGTTTCCCATACTCTATGGGATGGCATGGTGAGTTATATATTTGTTTTTCGCTATATATTACGCGACGGTTTGTGGGTTTGAATCCCATTAGGGGAAGATGGATTTTTCATCTCCATTTTCTTCGCTAACGCTAACTAGGCAAAGCGCGGCGTTAAGTTCTACCACTCAACACGCAATGTCTTAAAAAAGGCAGAAAGCAAGGAACGGAGTATCTTTACACTAGATTTCTACGGACTGCAGTTCCCTCTGCCTACCCTGCAACGTGCGGGTTAAAGCGTGAAAACATTACAAAAAAAAGAATATATTACAGGATATATACCGCATATAAGAGATAAAAAGAGAGAGAGAGAACCTAGTGCTTAGACACTCTGTTGTTTACTTTCGCACCTAATTTGAGACATTACGTAACTCAACGCCGGCATCACCTTGTTAGAGGGAAAATAAAGACACTATCTAAGAAAAATATAAGAACACTTATCCTATCGGGGTATCCAACTCACAACCTTCGTGTTTGTAGTTGTGTGTTTGAGATGTTGTTCCTCTGCGACAAAATGGATCTAAATTTAATTAAAATTAAAAAAAATTGAAAATTTTTCTTTTGGATTAATACGGAAAAAGCAATAAATACAATAATTGAAACCCCCAAATTAATTATAAATAACATTAGAATAAATGGAATCTAATAATATTACGAGCGCGGCGTTGAGTTCCGCCAATCACGCAATGTCTCGAAAGACCAATGAAATCATGGAAAAGAGTGTCTTAAGACCAAACTCTCTCTGCCTTTCTCTGCGTGAAATTAAGAAATACGAAATTAAAGTGTTTAAATAACACTTTTATTTAATGTTACCAATTTTTTTAACATTGACTATCTTTTTTATCACTTTAAATCTCCTTTTTATTTCTCATAATGATCGTCTCCATCCTTGTAATTCATTGTCACATTTATTCCACTCCCATAGGAGCACCAACAGGCCCGTCAACAAAACCTGGGGACTCCCCGCATTGGTTATTCCACGGGATTTACCTGCCGCCTCTATTACGTTCTGCCACAGTTAAAAAATTCATGGTTGGCTACGAAATGTTGGCACAACCGCAGAGAGATTTGACACCGGAACAAGCGGCGGAGAAGTTGAGAGAGTGTGGTTCTGTACATTACAAATTAAGACATGAAAACTAGACTAGAAGTCTCGTCTAGTGTCAAGACACTCTGTTTTTTTTTAATAAAGCCATATTGTATTCTGCTAATACATTTCTTTTTTTTTTTTAATTCTTGGTTGTTTTTAACGTTCCGTAACTAAAGGATAAAATAGAAATTCATTAATAAGACTGTACAGTATATTAATTTATTGTGAAACTTAATAGTGTACAATACTGTAGCTTTATCAATGTACAGCATACTGAAAAAAAGAACAAAATGAATATTTCAGAAAAAATCCATCAAACTATCAATTTAATGTAAATTTTTCACAAATTACGTACGTACAGAAAATTAAAAGTAAAAAAACAATCACGTAGCTATAATTTCTAAAAATATTCCAAAGAATATTCTACTTCAGAATCAAAATATAATTAATATGTCTTAACTAATCATGACGGCCGCACGTTCTCCATGTTTTATAAATTATTAAATTAGATTACATAATTTTAATTTACAACATGGGCTGCATTTAAGTTAAATTATGAATTCATCGCTTAAAACAATAATTATTTTCAATATTATACATTTAGACGTTTTATTATATTTTCTCTGTAAACCACAATTTAAAAAAAAATGCAAGTTGGAAATGTTCACTGTGTGTACTCAAAACGCCATAAATTAAGAGAAGAAGAAAAAATTAAAAGAAGAATGTTCACTGTGAAAGTTAAACTGTAAATGTCTCGAAAAATAGAGGTCCAAGTTAAAAGTATGTTTCGCTAATTCGCTATATTTCCCTCTAAAACGTTAAAGCGTACAACATTTTTAACCTAAATAGTTTATAAAAAAAGAATTATAAAAAAAAGAATATCAAGAATTAAAATGTCTTAGATTTAATGCTAATGATCTAGACTTAGCTATAATCGCTCTAGAGCTCAAGATTTACGTGAATAATAGCTTAGTATCAAAATATTTCGTTAAGAATTATCTTGTATAAAAATCTAATAATAGAATTTATATTTTTCCAATAATTTATAATAAATAAAAAGATTTCTTAATGTAATCATTTTTTTTTATATTTCTGAACGGAACATAAAATCATATGTCAATGTCACTTGTCATCTGTCAAACAAACAAAATGGCCGAAGGAAAGCTATGAAGCTTCCATTCGTAATAAATATATTTAAAACAAACAATTGATATAAAATGAAGGAAATAAATATAAATATTGAAGGCTACAATGAAAATGGCGTTTGTGTGGGCTGTTTGAATTACAACCGTCGCATGTTTCATAATAAACACGTGAAAGAATGCTTTAAACTATTAGCCGACATCGATGTAAGTAAATTTGAATTTCATACAAATAAAAGATAATTTAAAATATTTTTATGTTTAAAATGTTATTTTTTCTTTATAATTTAAAACATATAGTATATTTCGTTTTGTTTAAATAGTATTGTGTAGAACAAAGCAATCCCTGGATCCGCCATTGTTTTTTTTTATTGACCGAACAAAAAGTCGATTGAGTTGGTCGTTTTATTGTACTATATATAATTTTAAAAATAATAGTTTTTTCAACAAAAAAACGTTTTGTTTACATCATAAATAGTCGTTAAAAACATTAAATATCAACAATTAAGCATAAAATAAAATATAAAAAAATAATTTAAATTTTCAGGTGCCAGATGGTATAGTTATAAGAATATGTTGGGAATGTAACGCATATATAAATAACACAATAAAGTTCAAACAACAAATATTAAAATCCTACCAAGCTCTTATAGAATACTCGGAAAAGGTAATATAAATGAAAACTTATTATATTCTTATTTAAATATATATTTCCTTCAATCAGTCCGAGACATTTTAAAAATCATTACAAAAAGCATACAATATTATTATTTAATGAACTTCTTAACCTTGGTTGACCTTCAACATAGTGTTAAAGACCCTGGAAGAAGGTCATAAATTTTTGAGGATCCATTAGAGGTCATGCTTAAAGAAGATAATGACCGAGAGTGAGATGGAAGAGGCATACTTCTTTCTTTTTATCCTTCTTTTCTTTTTTTATATTATTATTATTTTTATCTTTTTTAATATCTAATTTCTATGGATTAAGGTTCAAACCCCATTTAAGAAAGTATATAGAGTATGTAACTTTGTAGTGTTATATATATATATTGACAATTTTCTTTATAATTCCAGCATACATTCCTAAATGATCCCACCGATTTATCAAAGCAAGCAGTGCAAAGATTTTCAAACAATTTCTATTTGAACACCGAAGAGCTAAAAGAAGAACCCATAGTCAATGTGGATGTCATTAAAGAGGAGATTAGTGATGCTTTAGACAAAATAGAACTGGGTAAGGACTTATTACTACTACTATTACTTAGAAAAACATCCGTCAAGACAGATGGAGTTTCACGCTTTATCCCGCCATGGCAGGGTAGGCAGAGGAAACTGCAGGAACCATAGGAACCTAGTGTTAAGACACTCCGTTTTTTAGACCCTGCTTTCTCCGTCCCCGCTTTCCGCCTTTTTCGAGGCATTGCGTGTTGAGTGGCGGAACTCAACGCCGCGCTTTCCATAGTTTCCAGAGCGAAGAAAATGGAAATAGAAAAATCCTTCATGGGAATGGAACCCACAAACTATCTCTCTGCGCCACGACGGTCCTTCTGGAACCTGGTTTTAAGTATATATTTAATTTATTATACTATTTTCATATATTAATTTTAATTATTTTAATATATTTTATCTGTATTAAGCCACAGATAAGTAATATTGTTATTATTTATAGTTTAGTTAATAAAAATAAAAATATTTTTATGTTTTTAATAATAATTAACACTAGGTTTCCTCATTTAACCCTATTATTATATACTCACTATACTTTACTTATATATTTATATTATTTTATATAAAAAAGGGTCACAAAAAACTGTTCATTTTATATATTTTAAACAAACATTTACATATCTTATATCAATATTTGTACTTGGATGCCCTTCTCACATTCACTATTTATAAGAAAATGTTAATTAAAAAACCCTGCATTGTTTAAAAAATGAAAAGCTTCCCATTTTCTAAACTGAATTGCTGATTTTAACTTAAGTGAGTTCGATTCTCACTTGGGGAAGGTGGATTTTTCCACTTTCATTTCCTTCAACACGCAATGCCTGGAAAAAGACGGAAAGCAAAGAATGGAGTGTCTTAACACTAAGTTCCTTTGGTTCCTGCAGTTCCCTCTGCCTACCCTGCCATGTGCGGGATAAAGTGTGAAGCTATAAAAAAAATCGCAGCAGTTTATCTTTTCCTTTTACAGAAATCCCTGAACTAGCGGAACTGCCAGAAATAGATGTTAAAGAAGAATTGCATCCAGAAGAGAACATTAGTCTTGATTTTTATGAAGACCTTCCCAGACACAGCGAGACGGATGATGACATAGTGCTGTCCAAACTGAAGACTGATAAAGAAGTTAAGAGGAAGAAGAAAAAAAAGAAGAAAGATAAGCAGAGTAGAGAAGAGAAGGTAATTTTTGTTTTTTTTTTTTAGCTTCACGCTTTATCCCGCACATGGCAGGGTAGGCAGAGGGAACTTCAGGATATGTGGGAACCTAGTGATAAGACACTCCGTTGCTTAGTCACTGCTTTCTCCGTCACCGCTTTTGGGTTTTTTTTTTGTATTAAATCACTTTTTTAAATATTTCTTATAATTTTTAAAGTGTTAATCCACACTAAGTATAGAAAAAATACTTAAAAAAACGTATAAAAATTTGAACGCAGCGGGACTCGCATGGCTCAGTGATTAGAGCGCCTGCACGTCTCGCAAGATTGCGCGGGTTCGAGTCCCGCTGCGTTCAAATTATTATATGTTTTCTTTAAGTATTTTTTCACTTTTCATCTTCTTTTTTAGTGCTTTTTTTAATAATTAAATAAAATTGATGTCAGTTTTAACTTTTGTTGACAATTTTAAGTTTAAATTATAAATAAATATGATTTCACACTATATAATATTATATAATATTTTGATTTTTAAAACTTCCCAATGGATTTTGATGCAGTTTTCTCTAATAAATAAAATGATTTAAAAAAAAAGGTGTATATGTATAGCACATACACTATACAGTAGAGGAACACTGCTTGGTTTAAAGTTCTGTAACGTGATGTCTTTCACATGACCAATTACATGTCGCTCTTTCAAGAGTAATCTCTAAAGAAAACACTTGTATTGTGTAATGACAAAAAAGTTGTGAACGTTGTATGTTAAAGATATTTTGTAGTTTATTATTTTTTTTTAATTTTTAATTTCTAGGTTTTATTTGTAATAATTTAAAAAAAAAATAAAAAGTTGAAGTTAATTAAATAAATATTCATCTTAAATTTTTAAAAATTTCAATAAAAAAAAGTATATTTAAAAATATATTTTTATTTTTTTTTTAAGAAAGAGATAAAAGACAAAAAGACGCGTAGGTTATTAAATTTGCCGGAAACGCTAGTGGAATTGTACACAATGACCGAAGAGGAGATGTGGACGGTGAGAGAGAGAGATCTCTCCAGCGGAGAGTTCCAGAAGCTGAAGTACAAGTGTGAACTATGCCTTATAGGGTTTAATACGAAAAAGTTGAAGGACTTTCATGATACTGGCAAGCATTTTTCGGTGAGTTTTTTTTTTTTTTTTTTATATTTTTTTTATTTTTTTGTGATATTTTTTTTTTATCGTAGAGGAACAATTGTTATTATGATTTTTTAAAACAATTTAGGTATAAAAAATTTCGGTCAAGTGCGAGTGGTACCTAACGTACTGAGGTTTCTGTACTTTTTTTAAACAAACTACATATAAAAATTTGAATATATAACTTTTTATTACAAATAGTTAAGGGTTCGATTCTCTCCGGAAAATACTAAATTCATTTAAAAATATTTCTAGAAAACGCTTCTTTTTTAACTCTGATTGGAAAATGAATGGAAAATGAAAAAACAAGTAATACTTTCAAGAATAAAAAAACTTTTTATTCAAAAAAAAAATTAAATCAACGTTTCAAAATAAAATGGCGAGCGTACATTGTACTATCAGAGCGGGACGGAGATATCTCGTGCTCTTTCTCATTCAGTTATGTTTTGAATGAAAGGTGACAGATTGACAACGTTCAATAGTATTGTTGTAGTACGAGATGTTTACGTCATTTTTTTGTAATTTCTTTTTTTTTCCAGAAAGCAGACCACGATTACACATGTGATGTATGTAAAGCTCACTTCTTGACGAAAGAAAATATCAAATTCCATAGAAAACTACATTTATCTGCGTTTAAGTAAGTATTGTATAGAAAAAACTTAAATTATTATTTTTTTTTTCGCTTCACGCTTTATCCCGCACATGGTAGGGTAGGCGGAGGGAACTGCAGGAACTATAGGAACCTAGTGTTGAGACACTCCGTTGCTTAGTCCCTGCTTTCTCTTTTCGAGGCATTGCGTGTTTAGTGGCGGAACTCAACGCCGCGCTTTGCCTAGTTGCCAGAGCGAAGGAAATGGAAATAGAAAAACCCATCATCCCCTCACGGGAATCGAACCCACAAACCGTCGCGTTTACAGGCAGACTCTTACGCCTCTGTATCTGTAATATATTAATTTAAGGAGGACCGTCGATTTAGACAAAATCTCTTGATAAAAGTCTGCTTTCATTCTGCCTCAATTTTAAAGAATAATATGCGTAACTGAACGCCGTTAACTTATTTAAATAGATTTAGGCTAAATACCTGCAATTTTTTTTATTATTTTTATTTTTTTTAGATGTCGAGAATGTAATTTAGTGACAACATTAAAAAGGATAATGCTAGAACACGATTGTGCCAAGAAGATGCCCGGATACGCGTGTCCCGACTGTCCGGATAAAAAGTTTAGGTATTTATATACACCCTGTATATGACAACGCGGCCTTTGTCAAAACTACCTATAGGGTAACATATTTCAAGGCTATATACAGAAAACTAGTTAATAGTTATCAATATTTTAGTCACAAGATCGTTTTTCCGATTTAACGATATTTACACATGCTGTGTAACGCGTGAGGTGGTCGTCATTAAATACAAATGACGTAAACATCTCGTACTACAACAATACTATTGAACGTCGTCAATCTGTCACCTTTCATTCAAAAAAGATAACCGAAAGAGAAAGAGCTATATCTCCGTCCCGCTCTGACAGTACAGTGCACGTTTGCCATTTTATTTTGAAACGATGATTTAATATTTTTTTTTGAATAAAAGGTTTTTTTTTATTCTTGAAAGTATTACTTGTTTTATAAATTTTATCAAGTTTATAAAGATTACTTAAACCGGTGCATTAAAGTCATAAGATCATGAGAACATTCACACCCTGTATCATGTATCATGTATATATATAGGATACAGGGTGTTCTATATATCCCGTATATACAGGATACAGGGGGTCTTGTATTCCTGTATATACAGGATACAGTGTGTTCTCTTTATCCTGTATATACAGGGTATAGGATGTCCTGCATATGTCGTTGGTCTTACAATCTTATATGTTACCATGTTCAAATTTAAATATGACAATATTTTTTGAAATTATTACGAGCTTGTTATTTTTTTAATGTATAATTATTATGTCTACCGTACTATATTACGAAATTTTAAAAAAAGTAGTTTTCCAAAGATAATTAATAACGGCTACAGATAATGATTCATATATATATGTTTTAGTCAAATATGACGCGAGCGTACACTGTACTGTCAGAGCGGGACGGAGATATAGCTCTTTCTCATTCGGTTATTTTTTTGAATGAAATGTGACAGAATGACAACGTTCAATAGTATTGTTGTAGTACGAGATGTTTACGTCATTTGTATTTAACAATGTCTACCTCACGCGTTACACAGCGCGTGTAAATATCGTGAAATGGAAAAAATGATACTGCACCTAAACTATTAACAATTATTAAATATTTTTTTGTATATGGCCTCGAAATATTTTCCTCTATAAGTAGTTTTGATAATGGCCGCCGTGTCAGATACATCCTGTATATATATATTTTTTTGTCAACAGTACTAGATCCAAACTGTCGTATCACAGAACTGTGGCGCATCAAGAGAAGCCCCAGTGCGACTGTTGCGGAAAAATATTCGCCAACAAAATGACCTTGAAATATCATTTAAAGTGAGTTTTTTATATATTTAATTAAACGCGACGGTTTGTGGGTTCGATTCCCACTCGGGGAAGATGGATTTTTCTATTTCCATCGTTCTGGAAACTAGGCGTAAAGCGTGGCGTTGAGTTCCGCCACTCGACACGTAATGCCTCGAAAAAAGGCGGAAAGCGGGGACGGAGAAAAGCAGGGACTAAGCAACGGAGTGTCTTAACACTAGGTTCCCACGGTCCCTGCAGTTCCCTCTGCCTACCCTGCCATGTGCGGGATAAAGCGTGAAGCTAAAAAAATATTTTAAAAGAAATTTTGACGTTAATCTTATACAGGATGTTCAAATTTAACTTAATTATATTTAATTTAAACATATTTTGTTTGTGGGTTTAATTCCCATGAGGAGAGGATGGATTATTTTATTGCCATTTTGTTTCGCTCTGGTAATAAAGCAAAGCGCGGCGTTAGGTTCCGCACTCAACACGCAATATCTTGACAAAGTGGAAAGTGAAGAACGGAGTGTTTTAACACTAGTTTCTTATGGTTCCTGCAATTCTCTCTACCTATACTGCCAAGTGCGGGATAAAGCGTGAAGCGTGAAAGAACAAGAAAAGGAAAAAAACAATATTAGTATTATCCTGTATGACTTTCACATAATATTTAATTCACACAACGTATTTGTAGAAAATTCTCTATGTAAGATGAAATAGCGTCTCTAAAGTGAGTGGGCAAGTGGAAATCGGAGAATTTGAACACTAAACTTTCCGTCTTTTATGTATATGTATATAAAAATATTTATTTTTTTTTATTTTCACAGATTATTACCAAATAATAAGGAAGAGAAGCCAAATGAGAAAATGTTCATTCCGTGCAAAGGTTGTAACAAAGTTTTTCATTCAAAAAAGAGTTACAGATCGCATGTGTGAGTTAATTTTAATTACATATTAATTTTTTTTTAATCAATACTTAAAACATGAAAATTTCAACGCAGCGGGACTCGAACCCGTGCCCTTTTGCGAACCGTGCATAATATATGTATATAAATAAAAAATAAAAACCTATATACTTATAAAGATGAAATAAAAAAAGAAAACAAAATAAAAAAAAGCATTACTAAACTAATTATAATTTTGACATGTTTAAAAAAATACACTTATACATTAAAAAATATATACATGGTGTTCCCAAAAGAGAAAAAAAACATTTTTCTTAATTTGTCCGAACTACCATTTTCACATGTTAAAAAAAATTAACATACACATGGTGTTCTCGAAAAAACGAAAAAAAAAACCACCTATTTTTTTTTCAATTCTCCCAAGTGTCATCCACGAAGGCGTGACATATCCGTGTCCAATATGCGGCAAGCTGTTCCAGTGGAAGAGGAACCTGGCGCGGCACACCAGGAACCACAGAGAGAGAGAGAACGGAGCTCTGTACCAGTGCAGAGAGTGCGGGAAGAGCTTCTCCAGTCGAGATTGTTATAATAATCATATGAAGTTGAGCAAGAAGCACGTGGACGATAGCAGTTATATGTAAGTGTTGTGTGTGTGTGTGTGTGTGTGTGTGTGTGTGTGTGCATACATACATATATACATTTGAGGACCGTCGTGGCGCAGAGGCGTAAGCGTCTCCCTGTAAACGCGACGGTTTGAGGGTTCGATTCCCATGAGGGGAAGATGGATTTTTATATTTCCATTGTCTTCGCTCTGGAAACTAGACAAAGCGCGGCGTTGAGTTCCGCCACTCAACAAGCAATGCCTCTTAAAAGGCGGAAAGCGGGGACGGAGAAAGCAGGGACTAAGTAACGGAGTGTCTTAACACTAGGTTCGTATGTTCCTGCAGTTCCCTCTGCCTACCCTGCCTAGTGCGAGATAAAGCGTGAATCTAAAAAATATATATATTGTGTATCTGAACATAACAAACTTAAACTTTAATACTTTCAAAAATATACCTTTTTTAAATATATGTTATATACATACATATATTATTAAATATGACTTGATCAAAAGAATTTTACTACAATTCACTTAAAAAAAACACATTTATACTATTTTTGAACGGCTTACTTAACATAATATATATAATAATATAATAACATAATGTCTTTAACATTAAAGAAGCTCACTTAATAATTTAAAAAGAAAATTCATTTTTTTTATTAATTTTTTTTTCAAATTTCCAGACACACCTGCAACTTCTGCGGTAAGAAGTTCGCGACGAAATGGTGTATGATAGATCACATAGACTGGGACCATTTGAAACGTATCAAGTACCAGTGTCGAGTCTGTTTTAAGGTGAATTACTTTATTTATATATAAAATTTAAATAAAACGCTTTTGAACACCATGTATATGATAAAAAAATATTCTTTTAGAAAATAAGATGAAAGTTCTACAAATAGTTTTACTTAAAATTAATTTATTTATATATTAAATTTAAAATGCTTTTGAACACCATGTATAAGATTAAATAAAACATTTTTTTGAAATTAGTATGAAAATTCTGTATATAGTTTTAAATAAAACAATTTAAACGGATTTCTGTATATAGTGTGTGATATAATATAAAAAATAATTATTGAATGCTTTGAGTGCACTTGAGTGCACTAAGTACATATGCACTAGTACTGGACCATCCTTGACTGGTCCAAGTACACTAGTGGTGGAGCGTTGTTGTGTACTTTAAGTGCAAGTGCACTGATGCTAGAACGACTTTGAGTGTTCAGAGTGCACGTGCACTAATGCTAGAGCATCCTTGAGTGCTCTAAGTACATGTGCACTAGTGCTGGACCGTCTTTGAGTGGTCCAAGTGCATGTGCACTAATGCTAGAGTGTCTTTGACCGCTTTAAGTACATATGCATTAACGTTGGAGACGTCTTTGAGTGATCCTAGTGCACATGCACTAAAGTTATAAACGTCTTTAAGTGCTCCAAGTACATATGCACTAAGTACATATGTACATAGAAACGTCTTGAGTGATCCGAGTGCACATGCACTAATGCGGAAACGTCCTTTAGTGCTCCGAGAGCACGTGCACTAATGCTAGTAACGTCTTTAAGTTCTCTAAGTACATATACACTAGTACTGGACCATCCTTGAGTGCTCTAAGTACACGTGCACTGGTACTGAACCATCCTTGAGTGCTCTAAGTACATGTGCACTAGTGTTGGACCATCTTTGAGTGGTTTAAGTGCTTGTGAACTAGAACTGAATTGTTATTGTGTACTTCAAGTGCACGTGCACTAATGGTAGAAACGTCTTTTGAGTGCTCCGAGTGCACGTGTACTAGTGCTGGAACTTTCTTGATTGCGAAATAGACTGTTAGGAAAAATATTAATGACCTTCTTAATAAAAAATAAAAGAGTTCTCATAAAAAAATAAAAGAGTTCTATATATAAAATACAGCCTCACTCACCCTACCTCATCATAGTACCTGGTAGGTAGATAACGAAACTATAACTTAATGCAAACACAGCTCTAAAAACAATTGTTAATTTTTTTATAATACATTATAATTAAAAAGAAATTGATATTTTACTTTAAGAAAATATATTAACCGGTATGCAATAGGTGCAGCTTCAAATCCTGCTGTATTTAAAATTCTCTTTAAAAATTTTTTTTCTTCGAAAATTATAAAAAAAATATATTTTTTTAATACAGCCATTTAAAACGGCAAAAATAATGGTGGCCCATATGAATAATATACACGAGGGGAAAAATAAAAAGGAGCCGGACGGAGAGCACCTGTGCGACGTGTGCGGGAAGTCTTATAAGGTGAGGCTGTTTTACTTAAAATCAAAAATCATTTTTTTTCGAGGCATTTCAAAAACGGAACGCGGGGACGGAGAAAGCAGAGACTAATCAACGGAGTGTCTTAACACTAGGTTCGTATGGTTCCAACAGTTTCCTCTGCCTACCCTGCTATGTGCAGGATAAATCGTGAAGCTAAAAAAATCATTTATTATAGGTATAGGTCTCAAATTTTTATCTATTACCATTTTGAAAGGTGCTTTGTATTGGAGGAGAAGAAATGGCGAAAGAAACTTCTCAGCACATTTTTTAAATAAAATAACAAAATGGACTGATTGGAGGGCCGTCGTGACGCAGAGGCAAAATCGTCTACCTGTAAACGCGCAAGTTTGTGGGTTCGATTCTCATGAGGGGAGATGGATGGCAACTAGGAAAAGCGCGGCGTTGAGTTCCGCCACACAACACGTAATGCTTCGAACGGAAAGTGGGGAACGGAGTGTCTAAACACTAGGTTCCCTCTCTCTAACTCGTTTTATGCAGGATAAAGCGCGAAGCTTTTTTTTTTAGCTTTAAGCTTTATCCCGCACATGGCAGGGTAGGCAGAAGGGAACTGCAGGAACCATACGAACCTAGTGTTAAGACACTCCAGTTACTTAGTCCCTGCTTTCTCCGTCCCCACTTTCCGCCGTTTTCGAGGCATTGCGTAATGAGTGGCGGAACTCAACGCCGCGGTCATAATTGATTGTAATTAATTAACTAATTAAGGTTAGCAAAAGGAAAAACAATGTGGATCGTGTTATTTATATATATATATATATATATATATATATATATATATATATATATATATATATATATATATATATATATATATATATATATATATATATATATATATATATATATATATATATATATATATATATATATATATATATATATATATATATATATATATATATATATATATGTATATATATGTATATATATATATATATATATATATATATATATATATATATATATATATATATATATATATATATATATAGCTTTGCCTTAGTTGCCAGAGCAAAGAAAATGGAAATAGAAAAATTCATCTTCTCCGACTGGTAATCGAACCCAGAAACCGTCGCGTTACAGGCAGACGTTGCGCCTCTGCGCCACGACGGTCCTCTTTTTCAATACATATATATATATATGTATGTATATAAATATATATTTTTTATTTCCAGACAGTAAAACGTCTAAAAGGCCACGTATGGGCGATGCACACAAATAGATCCAATACAAAAAGCTTTAAATGCTCCCTCTGTCCCGCAACATTCTCCTGGCAAACGTCCATATACAAGCATATGAAGATGATGCACTTTAGTAAACGGGCCAAGGTGAGAAAATTCTTAAAGAAAACATATAAAAATTTGAACGCAGCGGGACTCGAACCCGCGCCCTCCTGCGAACCGTGCAGGCGCTCTCACCACTGAGCCATGCGTTTTACATCACGCCGCGTTGAAATTCTTATATGCTTTTATACAACTTATGTCGTTGTTAGCATCTCTGTAGGATCTCTGGAGCCAAGGTGAGTTAAAAAACTCGAGCGCATATACAGGGTGTATCTGACACGGTGGCCATTATCAAAACTACTTATAGGGGAAATTATTTCGAAGCTATATACAAAAAACTATTTAATAATTATTAATAGTTTAGGTACAGCATCATTTTTTCCATTTCACGATATTTATACAAGCTGTGTAACGCGTGAGGTAGTCATCATTTAACACGAATGACGTAAACATCTCGCACTACAACAATACTATTGAACGTTGTCAATCTGTCACCTTTCATTCAAAAAATAACCGAATGAGAAAGAGCTATATCTCCGTCCCGCTCTGACAGTACAGTGTACGCTCGCGTCATACTTGACTAATGGTGGTTTATTTTGGAACAACAATTAAATTATTTATTTTGTTTGAATTTTTTTTATTTTGGAAAATTTTACTTCTTTTATAATTTTTTTACGTTTCTAAAGGCTAGTTAATACTATGCTTGAAATTATGGTCGCAATTACAGCCACACCTGTATAAAGCACACTCAGGCACTTGTATATAGTAAGGCAAAACTTAGGCACGCTTATATAGAACTAGTACTCTAAGGCACCTATATATTGTACATTTTTTTTAGCTTCACGCGTTATCCCGCATATGGCAGGGTAGGCAGAGGAAACTACAGGAACTGTAGAAACCTAGTGTTAAGACACTCCGTTGCTTAGTCCCTGCTTTCTCCGTTTTTCGCCTTTTTCGAGGCATTGCGTGTTGAGTGGCGGAACTTAACTCCGCTTTGCCTAGTTTCCAGAACGAATAAAATGGGAATAGAAAAATCCATCTTCCCCGAGTGGGAATCGAACCCACAAACCACCGCATTTACAGGCAGGCATTGTACATTTCTTAAAATATAAAAGCCTTATATGGATATATGTACTCAGGCACCTTTTTAATAGCACGTTATTTTAAAGCACAGTATTAACTAGCCTTTATAAAGTTGGTAAAATTATAAAACAAGTAAATTTTTTCAAGTAAAATAAATAATTAAATTATTGTTTCAAAATAAAACGCCATTCGTCATATATGACGCGAGCGTACACTGGACTGTCAGAGCGGGACGGAGATATAGCTCTTTCTCTTTTGGTTATATTAGTGAATGAAAGGTGACAGATTGACAACGTTCAATAGTATTGTTGTAGTACGAGATGTTTACGTCATTTGTATTTAATGACGACTAAATCACGCGTTACACAGCACGTGTGAATATTGTGAAAAAGCAAGGATTAAGCAACGGAGTGTCTTAACACTAGGTTCCTACGGTCCCTTCAGTTCCCTCTGCCTACCCTGCAATATGCGGGATAAAGCGTGAAGACAATAATGATAATATATTTAAATTCTTCTTCTTCTCCAGCAAAGCAGAGTGCCAGCGAAGAAGCCCGAGCAGTTCCCAGACGAGCGTATACCGTACTACCCGCAGATGGGTAGCGCCATACAAAACCCGCCGTTACTTAATATCAATATAGTACCTAATGTTTTATAATATATTATATAATTTTAAATATATATGGTGTTTTTTTGTTATCCTTGATTTCATTTGATTTTATTAGCTTAGAGGTTTAGAAGGACAGCTGGAGAGGACCTCCTAAGAAGAAAAAAACAGTATACACACACACACACACACACACACACACACACACAATATCGCATACACACACACACACACGCACACACCCACACACGCACGCACTCACGCACGCACACACACACACACACACACACACACGCACGCACGCACACACACACACACACACACACTCGCATACACACACACACACATACACGCGTACACACACGCACACACACACTCGCATACACACACACACACTCGCATACACACGCACACACATACACGCGTACACACACGCACACACACACTCGCATACACACACACACACACATACACGCGTACACACACGCACACACACACTCGCATACACACACACACACACTCGCATACACACGCACACACACACACACACACGCACACACACACACACACACACTCACACACACACACACACACACACACTCGCATACACACGCACACACACACACATACACGCGTACACACACGCAAACACACACTCGCATACACACACACACACACACTCGCATACACACGCACACACACACATACACACGTACACACACGCACACACACACTCGCATACACACACACACACACACACTCGCATACACACGCACACACACACACATACACGCGTACACACACGCAAACACACACTCGCATACACACACACACACACTCGCATACCCACACGCATACACATACACACACACACACACATATATATGTAGTTTGCAGTCATGTTCACACATTGTATACAACAAAAAGTACAACCATACTTTATAATGGATTTTTTGTGGGATTTCATTTTGGTACATTATCCTACTATGGGCAGGATAAAGCGTGAAGCAACAAAAAAACACAAATACTGTATGAAAATATATATGTATATATATTATATATTAATTACTTATCTAAAACAACAGTGACTTAAACATTACTTACAAATGAAAAATTAAAAAAAAGCTATTAATTTAAAAAAATCATACACAAAGAAATTAAACTAAAAAAAATCTACATACTTAGTCATTACAAAAGGAAACAAAGAGTAAATACCAATAACAAAATGTCTCTCTCTCTCTCCGTCTTTAAAATGATTTTGTACATACCCTACCTCAACATTGTGTGAAAAGTACATTTTAAAAAGGTTCATCTTTAAGTTTTCATATACGTATAAATATACAAGTGTGGATGTAATGACGACCTTAATTTCAAGCATAGTATTAACTAGCCTTTATAAAGTTGGTAAAATTATAAAAGAAGTAAAATTTTCATTAAATTCCTGTTCCAAAATAAAACGCCATTAGTCAAGTATGACGCGAGCGTACACTGGACTGTCAGAGCGGGACGGAGATATAGCTCTGTCTCATTCGGTTATTATTTGAATGAAAGGTGACAGAATGACAACGTTCCATAGTATTGTTGTAGTACGAGATGTTTACGTCATTTGTATTTAATGATGACTAAATCACGCGTTATACAGCTTGTATAAATATCGTAAAATGGAAAAAATGATGCTGTACCTAAACTATTAATAATTATTAAATAGCTTTTTGTATATGGCCTAGAAATATTTTCCTCTATAAGTAGTTTTGATAATGGCCGTGGTGTGAGATACACCTGTATATGTATATACATTTAGGTGTTTGTATATATGTATATGTATATCTATAAGTATATTGTATGGGTTTTTAGGGGTTTTATTTTTATTAAAAATACTTAAAGAAAACATATAAAAATTTGAACGCAGCGGGACTCGAACCCGCGCCCTCCTGCGAACCGTGCAGGCGCTCTCACCACTAAGCATGCGTTCAATTGCAAAATGCAAAATGCGTTATTTTTATTATTAATTTAAATTCCATGTATTCCATGATATATTATTTGTGTTAAATTATTAATCATATATTTATATCATGATAAATTATTAATCACTAATATACAATTGTCCAGTTAACAATATGATATCCTCATTTCTCTATTAGGTTACGGGGAAGAGATCACTTAAAGTGAAAAGGCCGCCTTATCACATTTTGTTGTATTTCAAATTGTTGCCATAATCCAAATTTGGTGTGAAATAGAGATTATTTTATTTTATTATCCTTAAGTTTTTTCTATAACTTAAAATGTTTCCACAAATAATATATAAATAATGAACATGTGTAAAATAAAAAAACCCAATATTATTATAGGTTTAAACTGTATTTTTAAAAGTTAATAACACAGGCATATGACGTCATTTTTGCAAATTGTCAAAATCAGAGCGGTTTTCAGTTTACATGACCAAGTGACGTCACAACAAAATGGCGTCGAAGTACAAAGTCATGAAAAAAATTAAATGCATTTTTATGGCAATTATTGATTGAACATATTTCTTTCTTTTGTGATAATTCTATATTTATTATGAGCATATTGAAATGAAAGCTGGATATGAACCTACCTTTTATATTATTTATTATTATTATATTATATTATTATATAATAATGACATATAAAAAAAAACAAGAAAATGTTGCCATTAATCAGCTTTTAGTAACAGGTTCTAATCCAGCTCCATACTAATATTTAAAACCACTCGTTAACTATAAGCATAGAAAAGACAGAGAGAACATTATGTTAAAAAAAAAAAATTGTATTTCCACTCAATTACTATCAAAATAGAATACAAGAACAAAAATATACACTAAATTAAACAAAAAAATAACTAAAAAGACTAACTTTCGACAAATTTACGACTATAACCTTTCTTTTCACTTAAAATCTGCTCCCAATTCTTCGATACAGTGCAGTATAATTGCATAGCGGCTTTAGCGTCTTCCACTGAACTGTGTTCTCCGTGTTGAATGTCAATGTTTAATATTTCTTTTGCTAATCTTTTTAATGAGGGCGTACTGCCTTTTGTTATCTGGAATTTTGAAAAAAGAAATATAGTAATTATGATTATACTTTGTCTTATGAAAAAAATGCTGAAGCCAGGTTTAGTGTTATGATTTTATAATAACATAGAATTTGCAATCTTAAATTTACACGCAGTCCTTACAAACTAACTTAAAATAAAATATTATATTTAAATATTAAATAAGTTATAAAATTAGCATAAATAAACTTGCATACAACATTATAATTGTAATATAAACGGATATTCATACAATTACTTTGGGTAGAGAACATAGTGTCAAAATACTATATGTTCTATTTTCTTCACAAATTTCAAACACTTGCTATTAAATGGATTATCAAATTTTCTTAGAAAAACAACATAATGCCAATGATTTTATTCTATGACGGGAATTCAGGGTAAATTATTATTTTTAGCTTCATTCTTTATCCCGCAAATGGCAGGGTAGGCAGAGGGAACAACAGGATCCGTGGGAACCTAGTGTTAAAACAGTCCATTGCTTAGTCCCTGCTTTCTCGATCACCGCTTTCCACCTTTTATCAGGGCATATATGACATATAAAATAATATTCTGGCTAAAAAGATTTCTTTTAGAAATTTGTGGGTTCAATTCCCACTCATGGGGTAATGGATTATTTCATTTCCATTTTCTTTGCAATGCCTCAAAAAGGGAGGAAAGCAGAGAAAGGAGTGTCTTAACACAAAGTTCCCATGGTTCTTGCAATACTGACTACCCTGCTATATGCAGAATAAAGCATGAACCTTAAGAAAAAAATATATAACAAAATAAGTTTCAACTTTACCTTTCTAAATGGTTTATATCTAGATGTATCTCTTATATTACGTTTAGGATGTGACAAAAACAAAACACTCAAGTCATTTTTCAGAGAATGACCAACTAGAATCCTGCCTTTAATTATTTCCGCTACTTCCTTTTGTACTACATTGAAATCTTCTCCTTTTAACATATCTTCCTTCCTTATACCACTAATTTCAGTTCTATAATCAACAACTTCCTCTCTAGCTTTGACAAATTTATCATATATACAATCTCCAAATTTATTGACAATTGAAACTCTTGCTAACATGTGATCGTTACCATCATATCCAACCCCAACCATTTCGCAGTCCATTGCTATGAATTTAGTTAATTTATTCTGTTTTCTCTCTTTTTCTACGTTTTCCTTTTTACTAGATTCACTCTCCTTATCATTGCTAATATTAAGAGTCTTTATATTGACATTATTTGTTAAGTCTTTATTTTTCTTTCGCGCTCTACGAAATGTTCCAGTGTAGTTAGTTTTCTCCTCCACTTTCTCCTTTCTCTCCTCCATTAATGAGCTAGACAACAGTTTTTGCCAATTGGCATCTATCGCGCCTCTTTTAGGAACTGTTTGGTTAGATGTTTGATTTGGGTCTCTCTTACGTTTCTTGACTTTTTCAGTCATTTTAACATCGACAACGTGTTCAATGACAACTTTAATTACATATAAGGCGTAATTTAATACAATAATTGCTATATTTAGTGTAAAATCGAATATTGTAAATAGTAAATAACTCGCGTGTGAATTGTGACGATTTGACATTTCTGTCTGACATAAATTCCGCATGGCATTTGTGATTACCGTTTTCTTCATTTCTATTTATGGCATATAAATAATTTAAATAACTTGATTTTACCTTCATAATATGAAAAGATATTTAAATAATGAAATAAACTACACTACAGCTGCAGCTACATTGTACGCTATATTATTTTATTTTGTAGTTAAAATTTATAGCTGGAAATATTTCCATGCCATTGACATACTATACAAAAATTATACTATTGTATAGTTATAATTGTTTATATAAAAATTAAATTAATATAAACAATTGTAAAATTATTTTAAAATTACTAAACGAAAATTAAACCGCCATTACATAATTTAAAACACAACTTTGACATTGACATAACACGACAATACATTAACCGCTAGAAACCACAATATTCATTCTAAAATGACATAAAACGTAATGTAATTAGAAAAATAATCGAATGGCAACTGACATAACACGTTTACACCATTCACAAATGTAAATAAACAGAAAATTCCGAAATGTTAACAAGACCGACGTGTATTCCACTGATTGTGGTGGGGTGCTGTAATGTAACGCAGCGGAATCAGCCAGTCCGTACTTTCTAATCGGAGCGATAGGTTTTAATATTATTATAACGCGGAACGCTCGAGCATAATGTCGTACGAAAATATTAAAGAACAATTGAGCGCTAACGGCCAGGAGCACCTCGTCAAATATTGGCCGGAATTAAACGAAAATGAGCGGGAACAACTCTCAAACGAAATCCGAAAGCTGGATTTTGTGGAAGTTAACGAACTGTTCCGCCGCGCTATGGATACTACTAAAGTTATTCTAGAAAAGATTGACCACGATTTGAAACCAATACCGCAGACCCACTACGAGTCAGTGCCGGGATTGTCGCTGGATAAAATTGAAGAATATGAAAATATTGGATTCGGTGAAATTTCTGCGGGAAAAGTTGGAGTTTTGCTGCTAGCTGGTGGTCAGGCGACTAGACTGGGTTTTGGTCATCCAAAAGGCATGTACGATGTAGGACTACCATCCCATAAGACACTGTTTCAAATTCAAGCTGAAAGAATCCTTCGTGTGCAACAAATGGCTGAAGATAGAACTGGAGAAGCAGGTAAAATAACTTGGTACATCATGACTTCTGAACACACTATGGCTCCTACAGCTGAATTTTTTAAGAAGCACAACTATTTTGGCTTGGACGAAGAAAATATTGTTTTCTTCGAACAAGGAAGGCTACCCTGCTTTGATTTCGATGGCAAAGTCCTATTGGATGAGAAATATCACTTATCATCAGCTCCCGATGGCAATGGAGGGATTTACAGAGCACTAAAAACCCAAGGGGTCTTAAAAGACATTGCCAGAAGAGGTGTTCTACATTTACATGCCCACTCTGTGGATAATCTCCTTATAAAAGTTGCCGACCCTGTCTTTATTGGCTATTGCAAGAGTAAAAATGCAGATTGTGCGGCTAAAGTAGTAAGAAAATCTTCTCCAAATGAGCCAGTAGGTGTTGTATGTAGAGTCAATGGTTACTACAAGGTAGTGGAATACTCAGAATTGACTGACGAAGCAGCTGAAAGAAGAAATCCAGATGGTCAACTAACTTTCTCCGCTGGCAACATCTGTAATCACTACTTCTCATCCGAATTCCTGTCTAAGATATGCGATTATGAATCAAAACTCAAATTGCATGTTGCCAAAAAGAAGATTCCTTATGTAGATGAGAATGGAGTACGTCAAAAACCATCAGAACCAAATGGAATAAAAATTGAAAAGTTCATTTTTGACATATTTGAGTTTGCCGAGAACTTTATATGCTTGGAAGTAGCTAGAGATGTTGAGTTTTCTGCTTTGAAAAACGCTGACTCTGCTAAAAAGGACTGCCCGTCAACAGCTCGGGAGGATCTCTTGAGGCTGCATAGAAAATATATTAGAGAAGCCGGCGGCATAATAGATGACAATATTGATGTGGAGATTTCTCCTTTACTTTCCTATGGTGGAGAAAACATAAAAGACTTAGTTGAAAACGAAGTATTTACTATATCACCATTTCATTTGAAAAGTATGTATGAATCAACCACTAATGGTGTAAACGGTAATCATTAATGAATGGTAAGTCATTATCGTTATCATTAATTTAATTAATCATTCTCATTAATTAATGATATAAAATTAAAAGGCAATAATTAGTATAGAAATGTTGCATTATGTTGGAATTTCAAAATTATTTTTAATGTATTTTTAATGAATTTGTAAAGAGACCTTTAGTACCTGAAGAATAAAGAAATTTATTTGATCAGTTTTTCTTTTTGATTGGTATTTTTTTAATAAACTTTACTTAAATGTTATACATATTTGTACTTAAAGCATTATTTTAAAAATATCAAAATAAAAACAATTTACATAAAAAATTAGTTTTGTGTATTAATTATTCTATATTATAGATATATTTTTTCTTGATTAGACATTGACGTTTAAAAAATTTTGGCGCCAAAAATGATTAGTGAAAACAGATAAAATAAATAAAGAAAATTTAAAATTAGAACAGATTTAAAAATTTAATTTAAAAAAAATTGCGTCTGTAATGCAATATTTGGAGGATTAGGTAATTTAATTTTTAAATAACTTTCTAAAAATTTTGGTTACACCACTTCTATTAAGACATTCTTACTTTGTAAGAATAAAATGTAATATTTTTGTTACTAGATAATCCACATTAAGTATGTAGAAATGTTTTAAGTAAAGAAAACATAAAAATTTAAATGTATTGAATTTCGATGCAGCGAGATGAAGAGCTCGTGGCTTAGTGGTTAGCTGGCTTGGTTAGTTTCCATGAGATGCGGGTCCGAATCTGTAATTTCGTTATAAATTGCTTTTTACATTCAATTTCATAAAAATTGCAACGGAACGGAACATGAACCTATTACTATTTCTTTTAGGTTAATATACATACAAAGAATAATTTCGCAATAAAATAACTCGGTTATATAAGGATAAGGCATATTATGAAAAATTTTAATTGATTTAACCTTGAAATGATAAGAACGGTGTGTCAAACGATATGCGCGTGAGACCGTTTTTGTTCATTTAGTACGAATTATATATAAAATTTATTAAAAATTGAGAGGTAACAAGTTTGATTCTAGATTGTAGAAAACTTATGTTAGACAGTCATTTGTCTAGAATTAGAAAACATATAAAGAAATTTTAATATATGGTACTTTTATCTAAATATATTAAAAGGTGCGGCGTTAAGTTCCGCTACTTAGTGATAACGAATTACGGAGTGTCTTGACACAAGATTTTTTTACGATTTAGATTAAACTCTCTGCGGTTAAAGCGTAAAAAAATTTAAAGAAAATCACAATATGCCTTCGTTAAAATATAATGTTAATTTTTGAATTTACATATAAATAAGTGTTTACTATATAATAATTATTCCGTGCACGATTTCTTTATAAAGCTAAAACAGACGTAAGTGTGATGTAGGTGAGGTCTTTGTTTCTAATTAAAAAAAAAACTACAACTCGTTTGCGCGCCATATGACTTTTGACATATTTCTTTTTTAAACATTAACTGTAAGTAATAATCTAAAGGCTTAATTCATTCTTCTTTATATACAAAAATAATTTTTAATCTGTTGTAGAATTTTTAGAATGTTAATTTTTTTTAGTTTTATTATGTTGATATAGTATAAAAAAATAATTATTATCTGTATATAAACTTGATAGAAATATTTAACGAATTTTATGTTTACTTTATCTTTGAAAATGTTGTGCAAATTATTAGAGAAAAAGAATGTTGTGATATGTCACTCCATTATCTTCGTTATAGAGATGCAAAAAATATAAATAAATTGTAACAAGAGTATAATAATAGAGGAAACCTAGTGTTAAAACACTCCTTTCTCCATGCACTGCCAAGTTTTTGAGATATTATACAATCTGAGTGGCAGAACTCAACGCTGCGCTTTGTCTTGTTGCCAGAGAGAGATATTTGGATAATTCATGTCCTCTTCATTAGAATCTAACTAGCTACCGTCGCGTTTACAATCAGACGCTGTGCCACGATCATCTTAATTCATCTTTAAAAGTATGATTTCTTTTTTCGTTACTGATGTTTTTTATTAGAATGTGGTCTAACCAATATATTAGTAATTTATATCTTTAAAATCAAAAATAATAATAAAAAACTATTTTTTAGTTTATTTTTACTAAAAAAAAAAACATTTTTCAAATATTAATTTTATCTGTTTTTATTTTTTTTTTAATCTAGTTTTGAGAATCTGTATAAAACTATGGAAGTCTTAACTTTTTTCTGCCTGAAAAGAATATATAGAAAACGAAACATTGAAACAACTTTTATATTAATCTAAAATCAATTGTAACTGTTGATTTTATTATTATTTACTTATTTTATATCTAATATGTACATATTACTTATAAAATGTAGTTTAATTTTTTTAATCGTATTTTTGACCTGTATACTTAAAATAATGCAAATAACTTTTTATTTCTTTTGTATATTTAAAAAGCAAATATTGTAAATATATATAATTTAATATATATACTTTTCATTATTAGGTTATCGCCAAAATTCGAATTATAAGTGAAATAAAAAATTACAATTTATTAAAATTTTTCAGTTATACCACTTTTGTTGTAAGAGTTCGATATATTATCCACTATTGATTTACTTTGTTTAAATTCCATAGAGATGTTGTCATGATTACTTCCTTTTTAAAATAAAAAAAATAATAAGCATAATACATATGGAAACAGAGTTATGACGTCACAAATCAGTTATAATAACTTTTTAAAACAATATTTTAGCGAAAAGTGTGAAAAATACCAATAGTGACTTATGAATACCACACATTTAAACCATTCCTCGCCATTTAATTCCGCCACTTAACTTATAATATATTGAATTCAAACATAAAGCAGAGTGTCCTAACATATAGGGATTGACATATATCTCTGCCAATCCCTATATATGAGATTAAAGGTTTTTTTAGTGTTTTATGAATATTTAAAGGTTCAAGATTGTGAAAAACGGAGAGTAAAGTGTTCTAAAAGATTGTGTTTTAAATAATTTATAAATATAAAATGGCTACATTAAATAAAATGACAGCATTTCTATTTTATCACAATTTTTACTCTATATGTTAAAAATAAATGGAAAGTTTTAAAATTAAGCGTGAAGTTGTTTAAATCAGCGCTTCTCGTTTTGTCGTGTTAAGAATATTGATTTTGTAAGATATGCTATTTTGTATGCGGCCAGGTCGTTTAAAATTGGCTCTGTTATAGGACTTATATGTGTAATGCCTTTGCCTATTTAAAGTAAGTTTTTTTTTTAATTTGAAATGTCAAAATTGTAAATTAAGTCATTTGTTTGTACTTTTTTTATTTAGTTATATTATATTATTATATAATATATTTGTAGCCTATTTTTCTAATTTAGTATATTTTATTGTTTATAATAACATCACATTTGTCAAAAGTAAAACTAAAAATTTATTTTATTTTTTCTTTAAAAAATATATCGTAACAATTGTAAATAAACATTTGTAAACGTTTCGTTCGGCTTCTAGTTTTGTAACTTTGGCGCGCTTTCTAATGTCAAATGCGAAATGTCAATGTCAATATTTTTATTAAAAACAAATATGTAGAAATAAGTGAAAATTTGTACTTAAAGTAGTGATATATAATGAGATTTTTACGTTCCTTATAATAATTAATATATAAGTATTAAATAAATATTATATTACAATATGTGTTTATTTTTTAAATTTTCGTCATTTCTGTTGGCAAACTAAGCAACGGAGTGTCTTAACATTAGGTTCGTATGGTTCCTGCAGTTATCTCTGCCTACCCTGCTATGTGCGGGATAAAGCGTGAAACTAACAATAAGTTGTATTCGACTTCTTTAGTAGGTATATATTAAAAAGGCTGACAGTCCCGTATGGCACATGTCACAATCATTATTTACAATGGGCTATATATAAACGATTGACGTTGTATAACATAGCCTATAGCTTATAGCCTTCAACACATGGACTATACAATACAAAAGTATATTTTTCAATTTGAACTACTTGTTCCTGAGATTAACACGTTAAAACAAATAAAGAAACCAATACTTCAAACGATTATTATATATATTTAAGTTAAATTTAGAGCCGAATTAAATCATATTTAAAAAGAACACTGTAAAGGCTGACATTTTAAAAATATTTAAATGATATATAGCAATCTGTGACCTTCAACCTTCTATAGAGACACGCCTCCACTGCGCTAGACGGTTGAACTATGAGTCATTATAATAATATGTCAATATCGAACACGGTGAACGGAGAGTTTTGACACTAAGTCTATTTCACCTATCGTCATATTTTTCTTTAGGTTGTATGTCTTGTTGCACTAATGTTGACTTGTTGAAAAGGGAGAAAAAGATGTCTATTCGAGCAGGGAATTGAACCCTGGGTCTTTGAATAAAAATTCCAAAGCTCTAACGATTGAGCTATCCGGACTCTTTCCAGATTTTCCGGATTAGAGGATTGTACGTATTTTTTTTTTGTTTAATTTTTTTATAAAGTCGTAGCGTCGCGTTCTAAGCGGCCAGTAACTTTAAATTTGTTTTTTGTTTTTTAATTGTAATAAATAATTTAATAAATTGTAATTATGAGTCCTTAGAAGAGTTATCTTCTTTATATGTACAGCTGGATTTCTTCTAAACGAACGTTCATTATCCAAACATTTTTTTTTATTCACGCTTTTATCCCGCACATTAGGTAGGCAGAGGGAACTGCAGGAACCGTGGAACCTAGTGTTAAGACACTCCGTTGCTTAGTCCCTGCTTTCTCCGTCCAAACATCGTTGGTATGAAAATTAAAAAAAAAATATTATACAATCATAATCTATATCTACATATATATTAATAAATTATATATCTATATATAATATGTTGTATAAAAAAATCTTTTTTCTCCAGTTCCCTCTACTTATCCTGCAATATGCGGGATAAAGCGTGAATAAAAAAAAAGAACAATATACAAGAACATTCGCAATGAACTTTAAAACTGGATTTTTCCTATCATTTGACATTAAGATTGACCCCCGAATGCTCTTTAATCTTTGCCACGAATATATGGTTATGACATTTAAATATATATTATTAGAATATTAAGTAACGTTACTTAATAATGTATCTAAGAGACTGACTGATACATTTTTTTTAAATTTTCACGCTCTATCCCGCACTTAGCACGCTTTAAGTTAGGCAATGTTAAAATGACACATACGGTATTTTTCTTGTTTCTTTTTTTATCTTCACGCTCTTTCCCGCATATAACAGGTTTTAATTTAGAGTGTTACGATGACACATATTTGTTTTTTTTTTCTACTTTTTTTTCTTCACGCTCTATCCCGCATATATCAAGCTTTAAGATGGACAGCGTTAAGATGATACATATTTGTTGCTTTCCTTGTTTCTTTTTTTTTATCTTCACGCTCTAACCCGCATATGACAGGTTTTAAGTTACAGTATTAAGAGGACACATTATATTTTTTTCTTCTTGTTTTTTTATCTATCCCTCATATAGAAGGCTTTAAGTTAGACAGTGTTAAGAGGACACATATTTATATTTTTTTTCCTTTTCGAGGTAATGTGTTTATTATGTGATTAAACTCAACGCCATTCTTCTTACTAGAGTACCTAATAAATGTAAAGATGATTCATTCACCCCTAATGGGAATCGAACCAACAACTGTTACTTGAAATAAATAGATATTTGAAACATGAAGTTATATTATAACAGCTTAGTAATTTCACTAAACAAATTATTATATACATTATTAAAATTCAAATGATTTTCATGGTGCAAAGGCGTAAGCGTCTGCCTGTAAACACGACAGTTTGTGGGTTCGATTCCCATGAGGGGAAGATGGATTATTCTATTTCCATTTTCTTCGCTCTGGCAACTAGGCAAAGCGCGGCGTTGAGTTCCGCCACTCAACACGCAATGCCTCGAAAAAGGCGGAAAGCGGGGACGGAGAAAGCAGGAACTAAGCAACGGAGTGTCTTAACACTAGGTTCCTATGGTTCCTGTAGTTCCCTCTGCCTAACCTGCCATGTGCGGGATAAAGCGTGAAGCTAAAAAAAAATTACGTCTTCTACTGTGCCACAAATACTGCAATACGCTGTAATTTTTTTTATAGCTTCACGCTTTATAAGTTGAATTTTTTTAATTAAAAATGTTACCAAATACATTTTTGGCTTTCTGGTTATTGCTGTAAGCCCTGTTCACCTTGACAGAGACATAGTTAGGGTAGGGATGGAGATAGAAGAAGAAGCTACTTGGAGAAATACCCTGAGAAGTATCTACTAGAGAGGAGTCGTCGAAGTAAGGCTACCTTGCGGGATTCGAACTGCAATCCTGAAAATTAAACTACCTATCTATTTAAAGGTCTCATAATTTGACTAACGCGGTCATAGATTCGATTTTCACTCTAAATAAAGTATTACTTTCATTTTTTTGCTTTGTTAAGGAGAAAAAAGGCGTTGAATTCTACTAACTAAGCATGTAAAGTCTCATAAGTTGAGTTTAAAGCAAGGAGGAGAGTGTCTTGACACTTAACACTGAGTGTCTTAACACTTAACATTGAGAAAATATCATAAATTATAATAAGAAATAAAATGTATGTACGCTGCAATAAGATTTTGTAATCGATTGCGCCGCTTTAAAACCGGTCGCGCTGCGTTCTTGCTGTGACGAAATATTGCTAAAAGTGAATGAATCATATTCAATTGTTTTATTTATTTATTTATTTTTAACTTCACGCTTTATCCCGTACATGGCAGGGTAGGCAGAGGGAACTGCAGGAACCATATGAACCTAATGTTAAGACACTCCATTGCTTAATCCATGCTTTCTCCGTCGCCGCTTTCCGCCGTTTTCGAGGCATTGCGTGTTGAGTGGCGGAACTCAACGCCGCGCTTTACCTAGTTGCCAGAGCGAAGAAAATGGAAATAGAAAAATCCATCTTCCCCGACTGGGGATCGAACCCAGAAACCGTCGCGTTACAGGCAGACGTTGCGCCTCTGCGCCACTCCTTACTATATGTGGCTTCGCTCGTATTATTGTAATAAGTAACTGTGGGCTATATAGGAACTATTGACGTAGTGTAATATAGCCTATAGCCTGCGATAAATGGACTATATGATAGATACATGTCTTTTCGTTTGTATTGTGGTATTTATTAACAGTGGGCTATATAGAGACTATTGGTATGGTGTAATATAGCCTATAAGCTATAAATGAACTATACTATATAAAAATGTTTTTGTAATTTGTATGAATACTTAGTTTCTGAGGTGAGCGCGTTTAAACAAAAATATATATTTTTTTATTTTTAACTTCACGCTTTATCCCGCTCACAGCAGAGTAGGCAGAGGGAACCGCAGGAACTGCGGGAACTTAGTGTTAAGACACTCCGTTCTCCGTTTTATTTTTCTAAGCATTCAAGGAAGTATATATAGAAATAAAGTTAGCAATTTAACTCTGTGTACAGAGATTTAAGTGTCTGTTTATTCTGTTCTATGATTTTTTAATTGCAACTTTTTTAAAGCGAATAATTATTAATATATAATATATATTCAGGAGGTGCGACTTCAAATCCTGTTCAAATATTCAAATTTTTATGCAATTACCTAATTTTCAAAGTATTTTGCAATTAACATCGATTAAAATATTTATAATAATTTATACCTTAATTATTTTAAAACTAGACCTTAATTATCATTTCATAGAAGTAATTAAATTAATGATATTATGTAATTGTAATTTTTTTATGACTTTCTAATTTACATAGTTATCCTCCATTGTCCTATCACGGTCATCCTTCAATCTCAGTCAGCTCGATATTATAAGGAGAGAATTTATCGTAAGTTAGAATGAAGTTTGTGAAGTGATCACAATAGGTTTAGGGAAACCTGGTTGAGTTTGTTGTGGGCTCTTCTCACCAGGAACCAGGAACCAGCGCTTGGAACCCTCGTGACTTTAGTGTTAAGTCGTGGAGTGTGTAGGTTGCAGAGGGGCTCAATTCGATATTTATTATCGAGTTGGTCTCCTCTGACACTCCTCCGTTCGCTCTATCTGACGTACACATGTGATCATCTTATTGATTCTAAGTGGAAATTTATAAATAAATAAATTATTTGCAGAAAATTTTCAAGAGATAACAGATTGGGTTCACTAAAATATCTTTTTGGGTACAAAAATATACACATAAAAGGATCTTATAACGATAAGAAGTCCTTATAGGTCCCGTTTACATAGAGTTATTTATAGTAATGAAAATATCAAAAGTGGGGACGGAGAAAGCAGGGACTGAGTAACGGAGTGTGTTAACACTATGTTCATATGGTCCCTGCAGCTCCCTCTGCCTACCCTGCCTTGTGCGGGATAAAGCGTGAAGCAAAAAAAAAAAACTATTTATCTACCCTAAAATATTTCTGCTCTTTTATAGGATAATAAAAATTACTGGTTGGTCCTAAGTTAGCCAAAAACGACATTTACATAACTTCTTATATATATATATATATATATATATATATATATATATATATATATATATATATATATATATATATATATATATATATATATATATATATATATATATATATATATATATATATATATATATATATATATATATATATATATATATATATATATATATATATATATATATATATATATATATATATATATATATATATATATATATATATATATATATATATATATATATATATATATATATATATATATATATATATATATATATATATATATATATATATATATATATATATATATATATATATATATATATATATATATATATATATATATATATATATATATATATATATATATATATATATATATATATATATATATATATATATATATATATATATATATATATATATATATATATATATATATATATATATATATATATATATATATATATATATATATATATATATATATATATATATATATATATATATATATATATATATATATATATATATATATATATATATATATATATATATATATATATATATATATATATATATATATATATATATATATATATATATATATATATATATATATATATATATATATATATATATATATATATATATATATATATATATATATATATATATATATATATATATATAGCAAAAAATCTACGATATTTTTCCGCTTTATCAGAGCGAAGAAACGAAAGTAAATCTCCTTGAAATACTTAAACGCATAATGGATATCCGGAAATACGAATTAAAGATATAAATATTACTATATTAATGGGATGGGCTGGGAGAACTGTGCCTAATCAAAAATCATCTTGTGCCCATCTTGTGCCTATCAATTAATAGGCTCCCTCTGCCTATCATGCTAAAAAAAATGAAATTTTACTTTTAAAATGCAAGGTCGTCTATAAGAAGGCTATATTTAGCAACACGCAATTAGAAATTGGCAATAATTAAATTAGTTCACTTGAGAATTGCATTTGAAATATTTTACATACAAATAACAGTTACAATACATGCGTTACCTCCAAGAATGGGCGTAGGGACATAACGTCTCCCAAATTCTATCCAGTCCAAAAATTAAGTAGTTTAAATTATGGTGATTGGTAAATTATCCTGTTTTATACGCATATATCTATATATACATATATATATATATATATATATATATATATATATATATATATATATATATATATATATATATATATATATATATATATATATATATATATATATATATATATATATATATATATATATATATATATATATATATATATATATATATATATATATATATATATATATATATATATATATATATATATATATATATATATATATATATATATATATATATATATATATATATATATATATATATATATATATATATATATATATATATACATATATAAAGTATCGCGAATTTTGTGTTTTTTCAAAAATTATTTATTTATTCATGAATATCTATTTTGTCCCCTTCAAAGTAATCCCCATGAGATATTATACACTTGTGCCAACGGTTTTTCCAATCTTCGAAGCACTTCAAAAAATCATTTTTTTTTATCTTGTTCAGCTCCTCCTTCGATGCCGTCTTTACCTCGTCAAGTGTAGCATAACGTCGTCCTTTCATGGGCCTCTTCAGTTTAGGGAACAAGAAAAAGTCACAGGGGGCCAGATCTGGGGAATACGGTGGCTGCGGCATCATTAGTGTGTTGTTTTTGGCCAAAAAGTCGCGCACAAGCAACGATGTGTGAGCAGGGGCGTTATCGTGGTGCAAAAGCCAATTTTTGTTCTTCCACAAAACCGGGCGTTTCTGGCGGATTGCTTCGCGCAAATTGCGCATAACTTGCAGGTAATAAACCTTATTGACCGTTCTACCCTGTGGCAAGAACTCATGATGCACCACGCCCCTGCAATCGAAGAAAACTGTCAGCAAAACTTTCACATTCGACCGAACTTGGCGCGCTTTTTTCGGTCTTGGTTCGTGCGGCAGCTTCCATTGAGATGATTGAGCTTTGGTTTCCACGTCATAACCATAAACCCACGATTCGTCACCAGTTATGACCCTCTGGAGCAAATTTGGGTCGTCGCGGACAGAGTCCAACATCTCATTAGCAATGTTCATGCGATGCTGTCTTTGGTCGCAATTGAGCAATTTTGGTACGAATTTCGCGGCGACCCGTCTCATGCCCAAATCATTGATAAAAATCGAATGGCACGAGCCAATCGATATGTCTAGGTCCTCAGCAACTTCTCTAATGGTGATTCGACGATTGGCCAATACCATTTTCTCCACTTCATTAATTTTTTCGTCTGTTGTTGAAGTGCTCGGGCGTCCGGCACGCTCTTCGTCGTTCACATCTTCTCGGCCTTCTGAGAACATTTTGTACCACCGATAAACGTTGCTTCGGTCCAAGGTAGCTTCTCCGTATGCCACAGTCAACATTCGGAATGCATCCGCGCACTTAATTTCGTTTTTCACACAAAATTTGATACACGTTCTTTGATCCATTTTTTGAATGGGTAAAAATCGAAGACGATCCAAAACACGTGCAAGCAAAGCAGCTGTCAACAATTAAGTGAACATTCAAAATGGCCGAGGTTGTCGGCATAAGTGAGAGACATGAGTACCAACATAACGCCACAAAAAAATTGAAATTCGAATATACGTAACCCGCGAAAATTCAAAATTCGCGATACTTTTTGAACACACCTCGTATATATATATATATATATATATATATATATATATATATATATATATATATATATATATATATATATATATATATGTATATATATATATATATATATGTATATATATATGTATATATATATATATATATATATATATATATATATATATATATATATATATATATATATATATATATATATATATATATATATATATATATATGTATATATATATATTTAGCTTCACGCTTTATCCCACACATAGTAGGGTAGGCAGAGGGAACTGCAGGGACCGTGGGAACCTAGCGTTAAGATACTCCATTGCTTAGTCCCTGCTTTCTCGGTCCCCACTTTCCGCCTTTTTCGAGGCATTGCGTGTTGAGTGGCGGAACTTAACGCCGCGTTTCGCCTAGTTTGCCAGAGCGAAGAAAAATCAGTCTTGCTCGACTGGGGATCGAACCCAGAAACCGTCGCGTTACAAGCTACAGGTTATATATATATATATATATATATATATATATATATATATATATATATATATATATATATATATATATATATATATATATATATATATATATATATATATATATATATATATATATATATATATATATATATATATATATATATATATATATATATATATATATATATATATATATATATATATATATATATATATATATATATATATATATATATATATATATATATATATATATATAATATATATATATATATATATATATATATATATATATATATATATATATATATATATATATATATATATATATATATATATATATATATATATATATATATATATATATATATATATATATATATATATATATATATATATATATATATATATATATATATATATATATATATATATATATATATATATATATATATATATATTATATATATATATATATATATATATATATATATATATATATATATATATATATATATATATATATATATATATATATATATATATATATATATATATATATATATATATATATATATATATATATATATATATATATATATATATATATATATATATATATATATATATATATATATATATATATATATATATATATATATATATATATATATATATATATATATATATATATATATATATATATATATATATATTATATATATATATATATATATATATATATATATATATATATATATATATATATATATATATATATATATATAATATATATATATATATATATATATATATATATATATATATATATATATATATATATATATATATATATATATATATATATATATATATATATATATATATATATATATATATATATATATATATATATATATATATATATATATATATATATATATATATATATATATATATATATATATATATATATATATATATATATATATATATATATATACCAGTCATATTGTAATAATAATGATGATAAATATCTGAAGTGAACAAAAGTGAAAGGTATATTATGCAAAGGTCGAGTTTATGAAATATTTGCTAGGAATAGGTCAGTTATAGACATTAGATATAGTGGAACAGTAAAATACTTTAAATACAACGGTTACAGGTTCGAATCTTATGAGGGAGAATTAAACGTCGCACTTCAAGTGTCAATTTTTCATAGTAAAATAAAAAAAATATTATCATTATAGTTAATAAAGAGGAAATGAATTTCACATTATTCAATCATTTTTTTTATTAACAACTGTCATTTATATTTAAAAGAACTTCACAATACAAATTAGGTTTTATTACACCATTAAATAAAGCTCTATGTCATCTATGAAGTCCTGGTACTTGCCCTTGAGAGTGTGTTTTACTATAAGCACGACTATAACAGGTTCAATTCCTATTAGGGGAAAACAGATTGTTTCCACTTTTCTCGCTCTCCTAACAAGACAAAGCGCTATGTTGTCATATAATGTAAGAACAACACAATGTCTCGACTCAATTGCACGGAGAACGGAGTGTCTTAACTTACCGCTGTGAAGCTTGAAGACATCTTGGATTCATATAGAACGGAGAGATCGAAGAGTTTTGTCACTAACTACAACTAAAGAAAATAAATTCTGCCTATATAACATATAAGTTTTAACTGCAAAGTAGACCGTTGTGGCACAGAGGCGCAGTGTCTGCGTACAAACGCGAAGGTTTGTGGGTTCAATTCCCATAAGAGTTTGATGCTTGAGTAATAAAGCACTCTCTTCCTTCATCACTGTCAAGGCAGTGGCCATTTCTTCCATCCATCCATCCATTCCAATCCATGGTCCATTTTCTTCGTTCTCGCAACTAAGGCAAATCGCGGCGTTGAGTTCCGCCACTCAACACGCAATGCCTCGTAAACGGCGGAAAGCGGGGACGGAGTAAGCATGGATTAAGTAACGGAGTGTCTTAATACTAGATTCGTATGGTTCCTGCAGTTCTTTCTGCCTACCCTGTGCGGGATAAAGCGTGAAGCTTAAAAAAAAGTGAGTGGTAAGAGAGGTAAGGGGAGACCTCGGATGACTTTCAAAAACAGTGACAGTATAGAAGATACTGGAGGAAGGTCACGTGGAAAGCATGAGGACTCCCGGAGAGTGTGTGAAGAGGATAATGACAGTGGACGAGGCGGGAGAGTGTGCAGGGACCGCAGCGTTTGGCGCTCAGTTCTCTCTGACTACCCCGCTAGAGATAGAGCGTGAAGCTATATATGTATGTATGTATGTATGTATGTACAAACACTAGGTTCAATAGCCTCCTTGTTTTCTTTATAGTCGAAGCACGTTCAAATCCGAATTCCTTATTAAGAACTTGTATGAAATTTTACTGTTATATATAGAACTTATGACTTTGGTCGCAATTTTATATGACATATAATAGGACACATTTAGAAGGTATAATGGGCATAATATAGAAGCTATTGACGTGTTATGATACAGCCTATAGACTATATATGGACTATCAAAAATAAAAATAGCAGAAGTTTCTGATAGTATTTACTTAGATGCAATGTTTATGTTTATTTTTTTTATAACTTCACGCTTTATTCTGTACATAGCAGGGTAGGCAGAGGGCACATAGTGTTAAGACACTCCGTTCTTTTGCGTGATAAACTTTAACCTTCCGTATTTGTTGCGTTGTATAGTAGTCATCTAGATGTTTAAAAATGTCAAAAAAACAAGATATTGTGTGGAAATGTCAAGGTCGATTTTGAAGCGACAACTCTATAGAATTGAATCTTTGTGATGAATGAAGAATTATGAGTTATCAATATAATCAACTAAGTATCAGATAACGGAGAGTGAGGAGAGTTTAAGCACTCTATTCTCTGTTTTCTTTGAAAATAATACACAAAATATTTTATTTTCCCGGCTTATGTTCAGATTGGATAAGATTTAAGAATTAATTTGCAACAAAAATTTCACTTCTGACACATGTACTTTATAAAACGATAAAGTACTAGAAATCATACGTGAAGCCGTTAGTCTATCTGTAGCAAGAGCACAGAGAAATATAACAAGCAGCAAACGCTCGATAGAGTTTGTGAAAGAAGGTTTTCATAAAAAACCCACACAAAAACCTTTCTCTATATTAGATCCAGCTCCCGATTGGACACTTGTGATGGACACGTATGAGAAACAGTATAGAATCCCTGAGGATATTTGTGTTTCGTCATCCAGACCAGATATTTTTCTCTATTCTCGAAGCCTAAAACGCGTAGAACGCGTAGGTAGAACTTACAGTTCCGTGGGAAACAAATATTCCAAAAAGTCACCATCTAAAACTTAATAAATACTTCGATCTTACAAACGAACTGACCAGGAATAGGTTTAGAGTTAGCTTATTTGCGGTTGAAGTAGGAGCGAGAGGTATAACAGCGAAATCTCTCTATAGTTTACTAAAAGATCTCGGCCTGTCTAGAGCAATTATAAATTCATTTCTAGAACGCACTTCAAAGACGGCTTTGGTAGAATCATTTAAAATTTGGTTAGGTAGTGGGAGGAGCTCGGACAGTGAAGGTGAGCGTTAATGCATTTTAAAGGGCCCCTTTAAACCTACACTTGGGTCGCAAGTCCCAAGCCCTGATCGGAGCTCCTCTTCCTACAACGCAATGGGCCCGGCACCCGTACGGTGAATCCATAGAATGCTAAGCAGTTTTCTTCTCATTCTGTAAATTATTATATTTTTTTTTTCAATAATCTTTTTTTAGGTTCCTTAGGATAAGCTTTTTGCTTTCCAAGGCATTGCGTGTTGAGTGGCGGAACTCAACACCGCGCTTTGCCTAGCTACCAGAGGAAAGAAACCGGAAATCAAATAATCCATCGTCCTCTCATGGGAATCGAACCCACAAACCGTCGCCAAAGGTAAAGCGCTGCGTTGAGTTCCGCCACTCAACACGCAATGCCTCGATAAAGGCGGAAAGCGGGGACAGAGACAGCAGGGACAGCGAAAAGGCAACGGAGAGTCTTAACACTAGGTTCCCACAGTCCCTGCAGTTCCCTCTGCCTAACCTGCCATGTGCGGGAAAAAGCGTGAAGACATAAAAAAAATTAACAGTACAAAGTTATTTATAATAAAAAATATATATTACAAAACAATATTTGGCTAATTTCAATAATGTTAGGTAAGGTATTCCTTTGTTTGGAAAGGAAACTTTCATAGCATTATTTATGTAGTATGTATCTATAAAAACAGCATTCTTGCATCCTAATGTCGTGTCAAAGACTAGAATAAACTGATAGATGTGGCATTTTTCTTAATTTTTATATAAATGTATAGAAAACACTACATATACAGGGCCGTCGTGGCGCAGAGGCATAGCGTCTGCCTGTAAACGCAAAGGTTTGTGTATTCAATTCCCACTAGGAGAAGATAGATTTTCTATTTCCATTTTCTTCGCTCTGGCAACTAGGCAAAGCGCGGCGTTGAGTTCCGCCACTCAATAGGCAATGCCTTGAAAAATAATTCTTCTCTGGTATCTTCTATAAATAGTTAGGAATTTCTTTCAAAAAGAGGGTAGTCTCACATGATAAAGACTATAAAAGCGATGACATCACGTCAGTCGTGTTAGGGACGCTAAATTAGACTCGGTCAAGGAGTTATGTAGGAAACTCTCGAGTAGTTATTTCGCGAAAGCAGCAAATCATCCGAACCCGCTGCTGGTAAACGCCTGCGTAGACACGTACAACAAGCCGCGCCGTATATGGGCCCCGCGAAGGCCCCGCGATTTATTAGCAGACGATGCTGACCCCATCACTAAAGCGAACGACGCAAAGTATGTAGGTAGGGCTATACACTTTCGCAGACGCACACGATACTCACACCGTCCCCGCCAGTGGAGACGAGGTCCTTACTTTTCAGTGACCCGACCGCGCCTCGGCGCAGGTGGAGTCCAAAAATAAACTCCAAAAGGGCGTCAAGTGCCCTACCCAGTAGGGAATAACCGCCACTACAAACAGTGTACGCAAGCATGGTCCGGGTCTCGCAGGAGACGCCCTTGCGACACTGTGCTCTTATTTGTTGGTGCCACTCCGTGGTAGCCAAGCCAAGGTCGGAGCTCTTTTAGCTCGGCCTCCCCACGCCAAGGTGACGCTGTAGAGGCCGCAGGGCCAACAGCATACTATCCATCCGAACGAAGACGAAGAGTCAATCGTGTCAGTCATGTGACATACAGACAACGGTGCGTGTTGGAAGGGAACTACTATGAGATGTTATTATTAAGTGATTTATGTAATTATGAATTATGTAATCTCTGTCCCATTACACTCGAAATATGTGATCTAACTATACATACTTTTTTTTAGCTTCACGCTTTATCTCACATATTGCAGGGTAGGCAGAGGGAACTGCAGGAACCATGAACCTAGTGTTAAGACACTCCATACTTACCTATACATTTTCATATTATTCTATATATGACATGGACTAATGTTTTTTACAAGCTTCACATTTTTATCATACTCGTAGAAAGTTAGGCAGAGAAACTAGTGGGAAACTAGTGTTAAGACACTCCGTTTTTTGCACACTCACAATACGCAAGTAGCTCTTAATACTAGCCTACAAATCGGGCGCAAATCGGAGAACGGAGTGTTGTAGCAGTTGGTTCTCTTTGCCTACAGCGAAGCTATAACTATATGCAAATATATATATATATATATATATATATATATATATATATATATATATATATATATATATATATATATATATATATATATATATATATATATATATATATATATATATATATATATATATATATATATATATATATATATATATATATATATATATATATATATACATAGATATGGTTCAATTATTTTTTTTACAAACTTCAGTTGAAAGTGAAACATATCTTTCTGCCAACACACCATTAACCCTTTACTTGGCAAGAACTAAAAATATGAAAAAAAGGAAATTATTGATAAATTTTGTTTAATTTATGAATGAACAACTTGAGAAAAATAAAAATAAAAATCTAGGTATCCTAGGTTTCGAGAAAACTTAAGTACATCACAATGTACACTGCCAATTTTACAGAAATATTATAAATAAATTGTTTGTACATTTTGGTGTACACTACCAAGGACATAATGAATTACATTATTCAGGTTATTATAAATTTATTTCAAAAAAAGGAGGAAATATTTAAATTATTCTTTATTATTTTAGGTGAAAATTACGAAAGCAATTACGTTTTATTTTCCCACAACAAAACACAAATGTACGTTACATTTTATACAGTAGACAGATGTTCTTCCACTCTTACAATATTTGCAACGCATTGTTTCATTACCTGCTTCTGGAAGATGACCTGTGTTATCAAATCTGACGCTATCAGTTGGTCGGACTGAGACTGGTTTATGGATTTTCAGATTCTCGCCTATATCGTCTGTAACGTTTTGGTTTGTTCCTATTCTATTAGACTTAGACAACCCATCAAACAATTCAAATCAGAAATCTTTCAATGAAGTCTTCTTCCCATCTCTTCTATGTAGGAGCCAAGCGTTATTTATACACATATCAACAAGTTGTGAAAATATTCCCAAGTACCAACGGTGACTTTTGAAGGGAGTTCTATATAACGATATCAACATATCTGCTAAATCGACCCCTCCCATATGTTTGTTGTAATGTTTGACCACTTGAAGACATTCTACATCTACTTTCTTTTTCTCATCCTTATCGTATCGTTTGATTGTTTCTAAGGGGTACGAGTCTATGTAGGTGCTAATAAGTGTAACCACTTTATTGTCGTTCCACTTTACGACTGCCAACTTATTCTTATTGCAAACCACCTGGGCGCTAGAACCGCGTTTCTTCTTTTTTAATTGTTTGTCAGTTGGCAATAACTCTTGATAGCCTCTGAGACGATTAGTCCTTATTGTTCCTAGACAAAGGATCCCGTATTCTTCCCGCAGAATATATGTTAGTTCAGGCGACATAAAAAAGTTATCAGCATACACAATGGCCGGCTTTTTCTTTATAGTTTGACACAATGCAAGCACTACCATACCTCCTAAACCAATTGTAGCTTCTTTCTCTGAAAAAGTCAGTCCACGAAAGGTATCGTCGCCACCATACAGAATAAAATCGTAGATGATACCCGAAACACCCGCACGGACAAAATTCTTAAACCCCCATTTCTTAGGTTTCATTTTTACGTACTGCTTTCGTTTACCTGCTTTACGACCTTTATAAGGTATCATCATCTCGTCAATGGAATATTTTTCTTCTTCTTCAATTTTCAGAAAATTTTTGCGTATTTTCTCCATTAGGGGGCGAATCTTGAAATAACGGTCTGAATCTTCCAAAGTATTATCAACAAAATGAATATATCGACGTATTTGTTGATACTTTTTGAGAGGCATAAGATCAGCAATGAGAGGGTATCTTGTTTTTCTTGCCCAATAGTCAGTATAAGCTGGCATCTGTACTATACCCATCATGATTTGAATGGCCAGGAAGCTTTTAATCTCATCTTCTGTCAGCTGAATAGATCGACCTAGTTGTTCAACTGCATATAAATTTGTATTATAAACAATGTCAGTAATTAAGTCAGGAGAAAAAAAGAAATAAAAATAATCCAGTACTGTCTCTATTTGTGTTTGATGGAGATTGTATAAGTTTTCTTCAAGAGATACATTGTGACGAAATACTGCTTTTGACCATTGATAATTTAGGGCGAATTTCTGAACCTTTACTTTTTTGGTCACTACAGTCTTTGTTGTCTTTTTACGCTTGGACCTGGTAAGTAGTAACTGCTGTCCGCTGGTGCTAGGTTGGGGAGATGATAGTTCAACAGAAGGAGATGGCAAAGATTGGATGGAGTTCAATGTGGGTATAACATTGTAGTTACTTGTATTCGGCGATGGAAAAACTTCATCAAATGTTGGTGTGAGTGGTAAAGTAATGGGTATATCATGCTGTTCGTTGTTGGAGTCAGTTGAAGTATCAAGCAAATTAAGGGCTTCTAGTGATGATGCTATTGAAGGTGGATCAGAGGTATCTGGTGAAGGCGCTATATAAGCATTTGCTTCCTCATCAGATGTGGAACTATCGTCAGAGCATGCATTTTGAGCGGGTACCAAAGCCAAGATCTTATGGGCGCGAGTTAGTTGTAAGTTCTGCAGGCGGAAAAAGAAAAAAAAAAGTTCAAAGCAGACAGTTTTTATGAGAAGGTAAAAAAATAAATAAACAAAAACTGCTGATTCGTTGAAAAACAAAAACTGTGTAAACTTAGCAATGTACAGCGTGGTTACCATAGTTCATTTTTAGTATTTTAGTGCGTTATTGGCAACGTGCAGTGCAGTGTACATACATTTGTTTCAACCAAAATCGGCCATAAAAATTGAGACAGTAACGCATAAAACCACTTTTTGAGTAATACATAGTTTTTAGATCAAATAACACACCATTTTTTATTAGTTTTTGAGCTAAAAAGTAATTTATAACGCAAAAACTTACCCGGGTCCCGCCAACACTTTGTTGTTTCGAAGCCATTTTGAATTTGACATGTGTTGTTCAGTGTTGCAACAACGAAAATATTTTTCTACTAATTCTAAATTATTTAGTAATATTTTTAATAAAAACAAAACAAAAAAATATTATTATTTAACCAGTAAATTTTTTTTGAAATGTATGTACAGTCTAATGTACCTTACCAAGTTAAGGGTTAAAAAAAATACAACAATAATTCTACCTTCGTCAAATTTTGTGTATATACAAATCAATCTTTTTTTTTTTAATTTTATTTCTTTTTTTTTAATCTGCGGCAAGTGCATTGACAAGGAAAAGGTCCGGACGGCCTCGTGATTTGAAAGTAAATGACCTTACAGTATAAGTATACGGAATCGATTTTTGTTTTACAATCACTTTTGGTTACAACTATTATCCCAGAGCTGGGTATAAGTTTTGCACTTTTTTAGGGTCCCGTATGTGAAAAGACAGAAAGATCTTTTCTTTGAAATAATAATATGAAATATCTGTCGAAATCATAATACGGAAAGCGCGGCGTTAAGTTCCGCCACTCAACACACAATTCCTCGAAAAGGTGGTGAGGGTACCGGTAACGGAGTGTCTTAACACTAGGTACCTGCTGTTCCCTCTGCCTAACCTGCTATCAGCGTGATAAAGCGTGGATATAAAAAAATATCAAAATCAAACTTCTAAAATAACACAATCAAAAAAATACAAACGTTTCTTTCTTTTTTCACAATTTTCCATTAAATTTGTCGTGTAATTCATTCACACTTTATAAATTAATGTCAAAACTCTTTGCTCTCCGCCGTCTACCAAAGCCCCAAAAAAAGTGAATTGAGTAGTGTCCACGTGCGCCTTATAATACCAATACAATTTTTCCACTGAAAGGGAATCGAACCTATGACTAAAACGCCTCATAATATTAATTATATCGAAATATCTATATTCAATGCAGTATTCATTAGACACTAATAATGTAATTATAATCGATTTTGTAATTCACAAAAACATATCAACATTTTTTTATTACTTTTAGCAATGCTCTTTAAAAAGCATTTCATCATGAGTAACACGTTGATTATGACCGTGTACCGTGGGTTCAATGTCCACATGGCGTTTTTTTGCCCTCTTTTGCCCTCTTTCCCCCTTTTCCCCCTCACGATTTGAATTGCACCTCGCAATAAGCGATTAGCTCTAACATTTCTTATTCTTTTTCTTATGCAATAAAATATCGAGACATACAGAGAGTTTGGCGAATAGAGTTTGACTAACGGAGTGTCTTAACACTATGTTCCTTTATTATCATAGCTTTAATTCGAAGTAATCATAATAAATCATATTTTTTATATTAATTATAAAAAATTATGCTATACACTATGAACTAACAGTAATATAATTAATAATTATGAGTAGAACATACAGTATATGTTAAAACAGTACGAACCAAGTGTTTATATTTATTTATTTATTTATAACATTTCCATTTAGAATCAATAAGATGATCACATGTGTACGTCAGATAGAGCGAACGGAGGTGTCAGAGGAGACCAATTCGATAATAAATATCGAATTGAGCCTCTCCGAAACCTACACACTCCACGACTTAAAACTAAAGTTACGAGGGCTTCGAGCGCGGCCTGGTGAGAAGAGCCCACAACAAAGTCAACCAGGCTTCCCTAAACCTATCGTCAACCTATTGTCAACCACATTATATACATTTCAGTACTTCGTCTTAACAGTAGGCAAAGCCGCGAATGGAGTTACTAGCACTAGAAAATTTGATTTGAATGCATAAATAGCCATTTGTATATTTTTATAGTATATATTTACATATGTATATATAATTGCGTTTTGAGAATGTCAAGGACGAAAGAGAACGTGTTCTGTAAAGGTGTGCTTTGGTCCAAACGACATTATTGACGCAAATATTTTTTTATTATGTCTTAAAAGATCATTATTTTAAATAAGTAGTGTTAAAATACTCCTTCCTACTTTAAGATTATTATATTTTTATATTATATTAACTTAAAATTCTATTTTTTACATAGTAATATTATATATAAATAATAAAACTGAGGACCGTAGTGGCGCAGAGACGTAAGCGTCTGCCTGTAAACGTGACGGTTTGTGGGTTCGATTCCCGCTCGAGGAAGATGGAATTTTCTATTTCCATTTTTTTCGCTCTGGAAACTAGGCAAAGCGCGGCGTTAAGTTCCGCCACTCAACACACAATGCCTCGAAAGAGGTGGAAAGTGGGAACGGAGAAAGCATGCACTAAGCAACGGAGTTGCAGTTTCCTCTGCCTACCCTGCAATATGCAGGATAAAACATGAAGCTAAAGTGAAAAAGAAAATAATAATAAAACAATATTGGGACGTCAGTCCCAATATAATTTTATTATTATTTTCTTTACCCAAACCTCTGAATATTGGATCTTGAATTTTTGCAAATATTAATTTAAGGGCGTCATTTTCTAATAATTAGAACTTCGTTATCCGTTTCAACTACTTATCATATCACAAAAAATCCAATCAGTAATCAATAGATCAATTAATTTAGTGTTAATTACAAAAAAAACGTTAAATATAACGGTTTATAAGAAAATAATATTTAACTCCATCTTAATACGCGTATTTATTTTTTTATAAACTTTTTTACACAGTGATTAGGATATATAGCCGAAGATTATATAAATAAAACAAAATAATGAAATAATTTACTTTCTTACTATAATTACTTTTAATACTAATTAAATTAAAAAATAGATATATAAAATAAATAAATTGATACAATTTCAAATATTGTGTTTGTGAATAATTAAAAATTGATCAATAGTATATTAAATTACAATTTTTTATATTTAATAATGAAATATTTTTTTCTCGCTTTTAATTATTTAAAATAAATTTTCATAAAATAAAAACAACCATATTAATAAATAACAATTTAATCATTTTAAAATTTCCTCAATCTAAAAATAGTGGCAGAACGCTCAATAAACTTGTAAACACATGCGCTATCGTACTTCTAGTATAAGACGACAAATTAAAGATGTATACAAAACCTATTCATACACTGTCAGTTGTCTACATTTAAATTTAGCCGCATTATATCTACGTAAAACTTCCGTCTCTTTCTAACATTAATGACTATTTATATCCGTCTCGCTCTAATAGGGCACAGAAAAAAAATACAACTGATTAATGGCCGTACTTTGACATTTGGACGTATTTTCTCTAAATGTACTATTTCTTTTAATTTTTATGAATTAAAAGTGAAATTAAAATGTAGTTCTTCATTGTTTTAATGTGTGTTAGCGTTTTGTGTATGTATTAATTGTACCAAAGATCAAATCACGGGAAGCTAGTCAAGTGAATAAACCTCTAAGGTGCCCTATATAATTTCATCGATACCTGGATTACAATTTTTACAATAATAACTCGAATATTCGCTTTAAATTACATTCTGTTGTCATAAATACACCTAGTGCAGTGTTCACTGTAAACTAAATAAGAAATAAAATGGTTATAGTGTAAATATTTGCTTGAATAAACAGTTACCAAGTTAAACAGTTAAGTTTTCTTTTATGGGATTGTGGTGTCATAAACGGTGTTTGATTATATATAGAGCTATCAATTATGAATAAGCTTGACCTAATTAAAAAGTTGAAAAGATCCTAAAATATAGCTTAAATATTATAGAATATAAGTGTTAAAAAAAATAATATTATTATAAATTATAAAAAAATAATTATAAATACACAAAATTAAGCTATTTTAGAATTGATTGTTTAAAATATATATGTGAATATAGGTATGCAAAATGAGAAGTGATTTTTAATTATTTTGTAAGTGATATAATTGAATTAAAATGGTTACGATGAATTCTTCGGAGAAGGCGCAGAAAGCCTGTCAACAGGGCCCTTCCAGGTATAGTTGTTTATTTGCTTATTTATTAAACTTTTCGGTTTTTCTTTTACAAAAAGATATCAAATTGAATTATCAATAATTGTACATGAAACTTGATTTATTCGAAGTGTAGGAGGATACTCTGACTGCATATACCTGTATGTTTCTATCTTGATTAATGGAATAATTAACATAAAAAAATTAAATTCAAACCAACTATTACTATTTTATATTTTCATAGATAGCATTCTAGCAAAGTGAAATCATTTAAAATACATAAAAATTTTGTTATACATTATCATTCTTAAATAAAGCGACGAAAAATAAAAAGTACACATAAAATAAACTATAAGTTAAAATTCAACGAAGCTGTTGTTTGTATACAAATTGGAATTAATATAGTGAGAATATTATAATATTTTTTGTATTATATTAACTTCTATCTAACATGCAATGTTAAAAACTGGGAGAAGTAAAAAAATGCATACATTTCAAATAATATTTTTAAAGGTAGGGGGATTCGCAGGAATCATGGGAACCTGATGTTGAGTGGTAGAACTTGATGCTGCGGTTTCCTAGTTGCCAGAGCGAAGTAAATGGAAATAAAATAATCCATCTTCTCCAAGTGGGAATCAAACCCCGAACCGTCATGTTTACAAGCAGTCCTAAATACCATTTTTATTTATATAAATACTTAAATAAAATGTTACTAAATAGTAAATTTTTTTAATAGCTTCAAGCTTTATTCCACATATGACAGAAATAACCCAATGTTGTTGTACCCAATAATGTTGGGTTCCTTCTGGGTTTTGGGTTATTATTTTCCCACTTGTCTATGCACAGGGATACAACAAAATCCACAAAAGATGATAAGGAGAAAGATAAGGACAAAAGCAAAGAAAATATGATAGCAAATTTACCCCCCAGCGTTCAAGCACTGATATCTACTATACCATCACCTGAAGAGTCACCGAATTACCTAGTTTATAAAAAGGTATGTATATGTATCTTTTTTATGTCTTCACGCTTTATCCCGCACATGGTGGGTAGGCAGAGGGAACTGCAGGAACCATAGGAACCTAGTGTTAAGATACTTCGTTGCTAAACCCCTGCTTTCTCTTTTCTTTTGTCTTTTCTTTCCGCCTTTTTTGAGGCATTGCGTGTCGAGGCGCAGCGTATGCCTGTGAACGCGACGGTTTGTGGGTTCGATTCCAATGAGGGGATAGATGTATTTTTCTATTTCCATTTTCTTGCTCTGGAAACTAGGCAATGCGCGGCGTGGAGTTTCGCCACTCAAAAGCGGGCTCCATTTTGAATCACGGAAATCGAACCCATAAACCGTCGCTTTTACCGGCAGATTATGTGGCTGTATTTTTTTTGTTTAATGCAATTCAGTTCGATAAAGGAATCAGTCGTATCTCATGGTAAAGTACGATTACCTAACAGATTTCTTTATCGTTGTTTTACCTTACCTTAGGTTTTCTACACCTACCACTTAGCTATATGTTCGAGAATATTAAAAGGATATAGTGATGCTAGACTGTATTTTGTTCCAGATGGAAGCAATAATAGAAAAAATGCAAGATGAAACCACGGGAGTGCCGGTTCGTACGGTCAAGAGTTTCATGACGAAGATACCATCGGTAAGTTTGTGGTTAACCGCCTTAAAATCTACCCTAGGTTAAATCTGCCTTGGATAAAATCTGCCCTGGATAAAATCTGCCCTATATAAAACCTGCCCTAGGTAAAACCTGCCCTATATAAAACTTGCCTTAGGTAAATCGGCCTCAGGTAAAATCTGCCCTAGATAAAACCTGGCCTAGATAATATCTGCCCTATATAAAACCTGTCTCAGGTAAAATCTGCCCTAGGTAAAATCTGCCGTAGGTAAAATATTTTCTGGGTAAAATCTGCCCTAGGTTAAAGGGTTAGGTGTAAAAATTATATGTAAAGAAAATAAGATTTTGAACGCAGCGGTCTGTGAACCCGCGCCACGTGGACACCGTCTAAGCGCTTTGATCACTAAGCCATGCGTTCTTCGTCACGCTGGGTTAAATTTTTTTTAAGCTTGATGCAAATTATTCTTGTTAGAAAAAAAATGATTTCTTTAAATATTAAATATTTATTTATCGCTTCACGCTTTATCCCGCATATAGCAGGGTAGGCAGAGGGAACTGCAGGAACCATACGAACCTAGTGTTAAAACACTCCGTTGCTTATTGCCTGCTTTCTCCGTCCCCGCTTTTCATCTTTTTCGGGGCATTGCGTGTTGATTGGCGGAACTCAACGCCGCGCTTTGCCAAGATATTTGATATCAAAGTATTAAAACATTAACCATATCATGTCATAGCAGCTGATCAATGCAGCGCTAAACTCATAACAATATGCTAAAATGTACTTGTCATATTAAAATAGGTGTATGTTTTAAAAGCTAGCCTTAATTAAATTAAAAAAAAAGTCCAACTCAAAAGAACTAGTGCAATAGAAGAACACCTGACTCCAAACCTGTTGGTTTTGGGTTCGAATCCTACTTCACGCAATTAATTGTATACTTTCCTATACTTTGGTAATACAAGTTACGCGGCGTTGAGTTACACCGTTCAGGACGCCTTGCGGCTACTCTTTTACGTGCTAGCAAAAGTAAAGCAATCGTTTAAAATACTTAAAGAAAACATATAAAAAACTAAAAGGCACCAAGATTTGAACCCGCAAATTTTGGAAGCCTACTGAGCGATCTGACCACTAAGCTATGCGTTAAAATTCAATACGTACAAATGTTTAAATCATTTCTTTAAGCATTTTTCTATACTTAATGTGGATTCATACTTTAAAAATAACAAAAATATACCTTAATTTCTTTCCAGGTGTTCACAGGTTCAGATCTAATATCGTGGTTGACCAGACATCTCAATTTGGAGGAGAATTGGGAAGCCCTGCATTTAGCCCATTTGCTAGCGGCCCACGGTTATCTCTTCCCCATAGACGATCATTGTTTGACCGTGAAAAATGATAACACGTATTATCGGTAAGTTTTTTTTTAATAGAAAACTTGTTTTTTTAGCTTCACGCTTTATCCCGCTCATAGCGGGGTAAGTGGAGGGAACCGCAGGAACCGTGGGAATCGACGTGTTAAGACATTTCAGTCGTCGTTTTTCGCCTTTTTAAGGCGTGTTGAGTGACGGAACTCAACGCCGCGCTCGCCTAGTTGTCAGAGTGAAGAAAATGGAAATTGAAAAATCCATCTTTCTCGAATGGGAATCGAACCCAGCAACCGTCGCGTTTACTGGCAGTTCTTATGATATTTCTTTTTTAAATTAATTTTGAAATTTAGTGTAGTACCTAATAGTAACAAGCTTTTCATGATGTAGCGGTATAACGTCTGATTGAAACGATTTGTGGGTTCGATTCCCGTCAGGGTCAATCTGTCTATCCTGTCTTTCATAGCAGGAAAGACAGGACAGATGCGGGATAAATACAATAATATGCAAACAAAATATTTGGTGGCTACAAATGACTGAAAAGATTTAATTATAAATCAATTTTAAAACACGGCGTTAAGTTCTGCAACTAATCGCTAAATGCTTAAAATTCATACAAAAATGAGAGAATAGAGTGTTTTATCTCCAAATATGTCTTAATTATACACGCTGTATATAATAATATACAGGGTGCGTAAATTTCTTCTATAGCATCTATAGAAAGCCGTTGCCATAGCAACGTGTACGTCACTAGTGTGTATTGACATACGTTTGATATTGGGAGAGAGATGAGAGAGAGAGAGAGAGAGAAAGAGAGAGAGAGACTTTCCCATACAAAGTGTATGTGCCACACGTTTTATAGTACTTTGTTTATACTAGGTTCGTTTAAAGAAGTCTAAATCATTTATTTTTTTATACTCATATATAAATAATATATTTTCTGTTTTTTTTTTTTAGGTAAATTATGATTTGATTGATGAGAAATTTTGGAGAATATGGATAATAAGTTCTTCCTCGACTGTATATATGTGTGTTTCTTACCTCTTTTATTTATATTTTTTTTTCAGATTTCAAACACCTTATTTTTGGCCATCAAATCAATGGGAACCAGAGAATACCGATTATGGTGCGTATAACGAATTTATCTTTTGTGTTTAAAAATTTCATGACGTCATATTTAAAATGGCAAATATCAATATTTTTTTTATTTTTAATTTTTTTTAGCTTCACGCTTTATCCCGCACATTGCAGGGTAGGCAGAGGGAACTGCAGAAACCGTACGAAACCTAGTGTTAAGACACTCCGTTGTTTAGTCCCTGCTTTCTCGGTCCCCACTTTCCGCCTTTTACGAGGCGTTGCGTGAGTGACGCAACTTAACGCCGCGCTTTTGCCCAGTTTCCACAGCGAAGAAAATGGAAATAGAAAAATCCATCTTCCCCTCACGGGAATCGAACCCACAAACCTCCTCTAATGCCTCAATTCAACTTGCAGCGGTGTATCTCTGCAAAAGGACAATGCAGAACAAGGCGCGGCTGGAGCTGGCCGACTACGAGGCGGAGTCGCTGGCGAGGCTGCAGAAGATGTTCAGCCGCAAGTGGGAGTTCATATTCATGCAGGCCGAGGCGCAGAGCAAGGTGAACACTCAGACACACACACACGCACACACACACAATAGTGCCGCAAACATACATACAAATACGCACACACATACACACAATAGTGCCGCAAACATACATACAAATACGCACACGCACACACACACACACACACACAATAGTGCCGCAAACATACATACAAATACGCACACGCACACACACGCACACACACAATAGTGCCGCAAACATACATACAAATACCACACGCACACACACACAATAGTGCCGCAAACATACATACAAATACGCACACACATACACACAATAGTGCCGCAAACATACATACAAATACGCACACGCACACACACACACACACACACACACACAATAGTGCCGCAAACATACATACAAATACGCACACGCACACACACGCACACACACAATAGTGCCGCAAACATACATACAAATACCACACGCACACACACACAATAGTGCCGCAAACATACATACAAATACGCACACACACACACACAAATACACACAAATGCTAACACACTTACATACATGCAAATGCTCACACATACACAAATACCAACGCACACATACATACAAATACACACACACACAAATACTAACACACTTACATACATACAAATATTCGCACACATATATATACACACACATCTTCACGTGCTATCCCTAGTGGGGTAGTCAGAGAGAACGGAAACTCTGCACACCTCTCCCGCCTCGTCCACTGTCATTAACCTCTTCACACACTCTCCGTGACCTTCCTCCAGTATCTTCTATACTGTCACTGTGTTCTCGAAAGTCAACCGAGGTCTCCCCTTACCTCTCTCGCCATAAGTAAAGTAAGCTGTAAAAAGTTATAACCAGTTGTAAAAAAATCTATGGATGAAAGAAGTAATTGTTGGGGAAGGCTAATAGGCTACTAGGCTATCTTAGGCTAAGACTAATATTATAAAAGTTTCTTTTTTGAATCCTGCATAGCGATTAAATAGGTTAAGCTTAAACTTAAAATATATCAGCAGAAGTGCTGGACGGATTTCAATTTTTTGTTTAATAATTTTAATAGTAATAGAAACTAACACAGTTGGAGAAGTAGTCATAATAACACTAAGTTCTGGCTATGAAGAAGAAGATGAAGAACTCCATGTTCTATCTGGAATAAGCAGAGAAAGACTAATTTCTAGGTTGAGATAGCGATGGATTGAACCATTTGTTTGTGTTGTATGGTAAATTAAAATTATTAATATTTTCCAGGTTGATAAGAAACGTGATAAGCTGGAAAGAAAGGTGCTGGACAGTCAGGAGAGGGCGTTCTGGGATGTACATAGGCCGATGGTAAGTAAATATATATATATATATATATATATATATATATATATATATATATATATATATATATATATATATATATATATATATATATGTGTATGTATATATATGTATATATATATTTCACCAATATAAATTTGATCTTTGTCATATTATCGAAGAGGGAATGATAATTCTCCACGAATAAGAATCAAACCCACTACCATCGGGTTTCATAAATAATATAAATAAATATATTAATTTTATTTAACTATATAATATATATATATATATATATATATATATATATATATATATATATATATATATATATATATATATATATATATATATATATATATATATATATATATATATATATATATATATATATATATATATGTATATATATATATATATATATATATGTATATATATATATATATGTATATATATATATATATATATATATATATATATATATATATATATATATATATATATATATATATATATATATATATATATATATATATATATATATATGTATATATATATATATATATATATATATATTTCCAGCCTGGTTGTGTGAATACAACTGAGATGGATCCAAAGAAACTATCAAGAATAAATGCCATGAAGGCGAAGAGGCTGAAGCAAAGACAGGAGTTAATACTACAACATAATTTAAAGGTATGCATATATATATATTTATTGTATATATTTCACGCTGTATCCCGCATATAGCAGTATAGGCAGAGATCGGAAGGATAAGACACTAAGTTTCTCTCTTTTAGGTCACTGTTTTGTCTTATTAAAATAATACAATTATTGATGACTGTTGTGATGCAGAGGCGCAACTCCTGCCTGTAACGCGACGGTTACTGGGTTCGATCCCCAGTCGGGGAAGATGGATTTTTCTATTTCCATTTTCTTCGCTCTGGCAACTAGGCAAGCATAGTGTTCAATTCCGCCATTCAATGTCTCAAAAAGGGAAATAGTCTTACTATTTATTATTATATTACGGAGTGTCTTAACACTAGGTTCCTGCGGTATAAAGCGTGAAGTTAAAAAATATATTTTTTTGTAATAAAAATAATAAGTTTTAAATTTAAATATAGTCTTTTTTTTAAATTTGTGTAATTTAGAATATAATGAGATATGTTTAAAGAACTCAGAAGTAAGTTACACTGAGTGTAGCTAAAAAGGGGATGGGTGTGCAAATTTGGTTTTGTCATTTTATAAAATAATCACAGGTTCAAGTCTTATAAAATGTAATAAATAAAAAAGTTTTCTATTTATTTCTAGAACAATCCAATAGTGACAATAACTAATGCCCAAGAGAGTGAAGAAGCGATACAGAAGAATGCGGAGAAATGTAACGAGGGGGCTCTCAAGGAAAACGGTGAGTGGAGAGTACACTCTCTCTCTCTCTCTGTAATGCTGAAAATAGTGATTTTTGAAATTTGAATTAAAAAAATAGTTGAAATAATAATAATTTGTAGTATAAAAGTAAGTATATGGAAAGGATTTTTTTTAAAGATGTTCATAATTTAAAAAAAAAATTCATATAAAATAATCATTAAGGCAAATTTTTGAAACATATAAATATATGTAAAAAAAAATTAAACAATATATATTTTAACTCTGCTATAAAAAAAATACATAATTTAATAATGTTTCTCATACATAATGTCCCAATGGGACTTTTAACACTTTTTAAAGAACATATTTCATAATTATCCTTATATATTATTAGTGAAATCGTTTTAACTGCGCACACTTAGAAAGGCCAGATTTTTTTGACTTAGAATTTTACATTTGGTACCGTTTTAAAGATTTTAAAAAGGCGGATTGGTGAAAAATATAGCCAATGTTCGAACTTGAAGAGTTCAATTGATTATTCATTAACTTCTTCTTCTTCTTCTTCTCTTTATTTATGGCGTTTCGAGCGTGAATTATCGCTCGAAACGCCATAAATAAAGATTAAACAAATTCTACACGTCAGCCGATTGGATTTATTTGACATTTGACACTTGACATATGTCAATGTCAAAAATTCTTTCTTTTAATGTCAAAAATTCTTTTTATTCTTCTCTTTTATTATGGCGTTTGGAGCGTATAGAAAAAACCTTGAACAGTTCAATTGATAATAGATTAAACAAATTTTACACGTTAATCAATAAATTAGATTCTGATGACGTTTGACATATGTCAATGTCAAAATTCTTTATTTTTTTTAACAAAAAACAGATCACTAACTTTACCATCTCTAATAAGTGTTAAGCTAATTAAAAAAACGCGTGTTTGCGGGAATAATTACAGGAGAAACCTCTCAACAAGCGGACACAGTGGAGAATAATGAGAAAACTATAGAGGAACAGATCGAAGCCGCTAAAAGACAACTCTCCATATTGAAAGCTAGGATGGAGAGAAGGAATGTGCGTGTGAGCAAAGTCGCTGAGATGTAAGTGTTATAAAAAAATATATTTATTTCACGCTGTATCACGCATTTTGCGGGATAGGAAAGTGTTTGCGTGTTGGTGGAACTTAACACCGGGCTTTGTTTTATTCCTAGTGATGGAAATCTATATGTAATATATTATGAGGTTAACATTATGGTTTTGGGTTCATACTCTTAAAGGAGGATAGGCTTTCAATTATTATTATTATTTTTAGGTATTATATTTCCCATTTTTTTGGTATTACATTATTTACACGTGCTGTGTAATGCGTGAGGTAGTCATCATTAAATACAAATGACGTAAACATCTCGTACTACAACAATACTATTGAACATTGTCAATCTGTCACCTTTCATTCAAATAATAACCGAATGAGACAGAGCTATATCTCCGTCCCGCTCTGACAGTACAGTGTACGCTCGCGTCATACTTGACTTGACTAATGGCGTTTTATTTTGGAACAATAAATAATTTAATTATTTTTGAAAACATTCACTTGTTTTATAATTTTACCAACTTTATAAAGGCTAGTTAATACTGTGCGTTTTTTTTTTATTTTCAGGTTTATTTCGTACTGTGAGCAGTACGCAGAGTACGACGCCTTCCTGACGCCGCCCGAGTGGCCCAACCCGTGGATCAGCGACACCACCGAGCTGTGGGACCAGGAGAGGCAGTGGTGAGTCACTGTGCGAGTGAGTGGGTGGGGGAGTGAGTGAGTGAGTGAGTGAGTGAATAAGTGACTGATTGAGTGAGTAAGCTAGTGAGTGGGTGAAGGAGTGGGTAAGTGACCGCCTGAGTGCGCGGATGAGTACTTACTCAGTGAGTGGGTGGGGGACTGACTGAGCGAGTGAATGGCTGACCGACTGAGTGAGTGAGCGAATGGGTGACTGAGTGAGTGAATGGGTGACCGACTGAGTGTGTGAGTGAATGGTGACTGACTGAGCGAGTGAATGGGTGACCGACTGAGTGAGTGAGCGAATGGGTGACTGAGTGAGTGAATGGGTGACCGACTGAGTGTGTGAGTGAATGGTGACTGACTGAGCGAGTGAATGGGTGACCGACTGAGTGAGTGAGCGAATGGGTGACTGAGTGAGTGAATGGGTGACCGACTGAGTGTGTGAGTGAATGGTGACTGACTGAGCGAGTGAATGGGTGACCGACTGAGTGAGTGAGCGAATGGGTGACTGAGTGAGTGAATGGGTGACCGACTGAGTGTGTGAGTAAATGGGTGGCCGACTGAGTGAGTGAGCAAATGGGTGACCGACTGAGTGTGTGAGTAAATGGGTGACCGACTGAGTGAGTGAGCGAATGGGTGACCGACTGAGTGTGTAAGTAAATGGGTGACCGACTGAGTGAGTGAGCGAATGGGTGACTGAGCGAGTGAATGGGTGACTGAGCGAGTGAATGGGTGACCGACTGAGTGTGTGAGTGAATGGGTGACTGAGTGAGTGTGTGAGTGAATGGGTGACTGAGTGAATGGGTGACTGAGTGAGTGAGTGAATGGGTGACCGACTGAGTGTGTGAGTGAATGGGTGACTGAGTGAGTGAGTGAATGAGTGACCGACTGAGTATGTGAGTGAATGGGTGACTGAGTGAGTGAGTGAATGGGTTACCGACTGAGTGTGTGAGTGAATGGGTGACTGAGTGAGTGAGTGAGTGAATGGGTGACTGAGTGAGTGAGTGAATGGGTGATCGACTGAGTGTGTGAGTGAATGGATGACTGAGTACTTAAGTGACTGAGTAGTGAGTATCGGTGGGAGACTCAATTGAGTGACGATTTCTTTAGTCATTAAGTGAGTGATGAGATCACGAGATGGATATTGAATTCACAATTATAGATGTGTTAAGAACATTTATGTTTAATAAATAAATAATAATGTGTGTTTCTTATTTTATTTCCAGTAAGGAGCCTCTCCCTCTCCGTCGTGTAAGGCGTTGGTCCTTCGGGCTGCGGGAGTTATTGAGGGACCCTCCTGGACGGGAGCACTTCGCGAAGTTTCTCAACAAGGAGTTTAGCGGAGAGAACCTGAGGTGGGTGAGCGGAGAGTTTTTTTTTTTTTTTTTTTGTTTTTTTTTTTGTATTTGAATACAAGTAACGCCATCTCTTATATCATGTAAAAACTATACTCCTAATGGTTATTATTATTTTTTTAAATTTTATCTGTGGTACGGTGACAAGTGTAATCCTTTGTTTAAAATACAAGTTACTGTTACTGTTTGCGATCTTCACGTGTTTCATTTTAATAGTTTCTTTAGGTGTTTTTTTTATTTTAATATTATAATTATAGACACTTAATCGGTGGTCTTTTTAATTTTGTAAGGCCTATTTAAATTTTTTTTTATTTAAACGTAATTAACACAACTCGGTCTGTACCATTTTTATTTAACTTATATATATATACAATATGTTGTTATCACAAATATTGATCGTACAACAGGTTCTGGCTGGCGGTGCAGGAGTTGAAGGCGCTACCGGTGCGGCGCGTGGCGGCCGCCGCCGGCGACATCTGGCGGGAGTTCCTGGCGGCCGACGCGCCCTCGCCCGTCAACATCGACGCGGCCAGCAGGTGCGCGCGTGTGCGTGTGTGTGTGTGTGTGCGTGTGTGTGTGTGTGTGCGTGTGTGTGTGTGTGCGTGTGTGTGTGTGTGCGTGTGTGTGTGTGTGTGTGTGTGTGTGTGTGTGTGTGTGTGTGTGTGTGTGTGCGTGTGAGTGTGTGTGTGTGTACGTGTGTGTGTGCGTGTGTGTGTACGTGTGTGTGCGTGTGTGTGTGTGTGTGCGTGTGAGTGTGTGTGTATGTGCGTGTGTGTGTGCGTGTGTGTGTGTGTGTGTGCGTGTGTGTGTACGTGTGTAAGAGTGTGTGTGTGTGTGTGTGTGTATGTATGTATATGTGTGGGGGGGGGGGGCTTGTAAATGGGCGTGCGTGAGTGCGTGCGCTTGTGTGCGTGTAGGCATAAGAGTATGTGTGTGTGTGTGTGATAGATTTAATGTTATTATATGTATACAGAATTTTTGGTAAAACTGTTGCATTTATACAGGGTGTATCTGACACGGCGGCCGTTATCAAAATTACTTATAAGGGAAAATATTTCGAGGCTATATACAAAAAACTAGTTAATAATTATTACTAGTTTGGGTACAGCATCATTTTTTCCATTTCACGATATTCACACGCGCTGTGTAACGCGTGAGGTAGACATCATTAAATACAAATGACGTAAACATCTCGTACTACAACAATACTATTGAACGTTGTCAATCTGTCACCTTTCATTCAAACATATAACTGAATGAGAAAGAGCTATATCTCTGTCCCGCTCTAACAGTACAATGTACGCTCGCGTCATATATTGGGACAATAATTTAATTATTTATTTTGTTTGAAAAATATATTTTTTATTGTTGAAAATTTTACTTGTTTTATAATTTTACCAATTTTATAAAAGCTAGTTAGTACTATGCTTGAAATTAAGGTCGTCATTACATCAACACCCTGTATATTGTTGGTACTAGTGAAATGAATGCGAATATTCAGTAATTCTTTTAAATTTGGTGCTAATCATGATTAATTGATCATTATAAGACTTACAACATTAAAAATCTTAATAATAATTGATACAACTTTCATAGAAGAGAGAGAGAGAGAGAGAAAGAATTTGTTTTTGTTTGAGAATTTGCTTAATTCACCGTCGTGGCGCAGAGGCGCAACGTCTGCCTGTAACGCGACGGTTACTGGGTTCGATTTCCAGTCGGGGAAGATGGATTTTTCTATTTCCATTTTCTTCGCTCTGGCAGACTAGGCAAAGCGCGGCGTTGAGTTCCGCCACTCAACACGCAATGCCTTGAAAAAAGGCGGAAAGCGGGGTCGGAGAAAGCAGGGACTAAGTAACGGAGTGACTGAACACTAGGTTCATATGGTTCCTGCAGTTCCCTCTGCCTACCCTGCCATGTGCGGGATAAAGCGAGAAGCTAAAAAAAAATTGCTTAAATTACATAAAAATATTGTTTCATGAGATATACTGAAAACTGATTACGAATGTATGGAGGATGTGATTTCGATGTTAAGTTACGTGTGTACAAAGGGAGGGGGTTTGGTATTTATAAGATTTTTAGTAAAAAAAATGCCAAAATAAAAATCATATGACTAAAGGATAGCCTCTTTGGGTATATAATAAATAACCATTACATTTTTTATAATAATCTTGAATTATAATTCTTTTTAATCTTTTTTAACCTAATATTGTAACTAATTTAATTCTTTTACAGAGAACTAACTCGGGTCAAAGTGGAGTCCGGGACAGCGGACAGATACTGTTTCGACCAAGCGCAGGTCAGTTTAATATATCTATATATGTATATTATATATATTCAAAACACAACAATGACATAAAGAAATAGTTCCTATGGTTCTCTAGAAATAAGAGATCTTACCTTAATTCCTAAGGAAATATTTGTTTATTTATTTATTCATTCATTAATTCGTTCATTTATTCATTCATTTATTCACTCATTTATTCATTCATTTATTCACTCATTTATTTATTCATTTATTCACTCATTTATTCATTTATTTATTCACTCATTTATTTATTCATTTATTCACTCATTTATTCATTCATTTATTCACTCATTTATTTATTCATTTATTCATTCATTTATTCATATATTTATTCATTTATTTACTCACTTATTTATTCATTTTTTCATTCATTTATTTATTCGTTCGTTTATTCATGCATTAATTCACTCATTTATTTATTCATTCATTTATTTATTCATTTTTTATTCATTCATACATTCATTCATTAATTTTTTTTTTTTTTTTTTATTAGCTTCACGCATTATCCCGCACAAGGCAGGGTAGGCAGAGGGAACTGCAGGGACTGTGGGAATCTAGTGTTAAGACACTCCGTTGCTTAGCCCCTGCTTTCTCCGTCCCCACTTTTCCGCCGTTTTTGAGGCATTGCGTGTTGAGTGGCGGAACTCAACGCCGCGCTTTGCCTAGTTTGCCAGAGCGAAGAAAATGGAAATAGAAAAATCCATCTTCTCCGACTGGGGATCGAACCCAGTAACCGTCGCGTTTACAGGCAGACGCTTACGCCTCTGCGCCACGACGGTCCTAAAGTTGAATATCTTTGTTTATTATTTCTTCATATAATTTTACATTATATATTACATCACATATATATATATATATATATATATATATATATATATATATATATATATATATATATATATATATATATATATATATATATATATATATATATATATATATATATATATATATATATATATATATATATATATATATATATATATATATATATATATATATATATATATATATATATATATATATATATATATATATATATATATATATATATATATATATATATATATATATATATATATATATATATATATATATATATATATATATATATATACATATTTATATAATGTCCAGGCGCACGTCTATCACCTGATGAAGTCCGACAGTTACTCGAGATATTTGCGATCAGAAATGTACAAGGACTATCTAAACGGATCTAAGAAGAAGGTAATGTTTTTTTTTATTATATATATATATATATATATATATATATATATATATATATATATATATATATATATATATATATATATATATATATATATATATATATATATATATATATATATATATATATATATATATATATATATATATATATATATATATATATATATATATATATATATATATATATATATATATATATATATATATATATATGTGATGTAATATATAATGTATTAGGACCGTCGTGGCGCAGAGGCGTAAGCGTGTCTGTAAACGCGACGGTTTGTGGGTTCAATTCCCATGAGGGGAAAGGGATTTTTTTATATCTATTCTCTTCGCTCTGGCAACTAGACAAAGCGCGGCGTTGAGTTCCGCCACTCAACACGCAATGCCTCGAAAAAGGCGGAAAAGCGGGGACGGAGAAAGCAGAGACTAAGCAACGGAGTGTCTTAACACTAGGTTCCTATGGTTCCTGCAGCTCCCTCTATCAATCTGGATAAAGCGTGAAGCTAAAAAATTTAACAGATTATTTTTAAAAAAAGCTTAACTTTAAGCTATTTATAAAAAAAAATAATAAGTCAGTAAATGACGAATGAGAAAATGATTGGAGTTAAAGTTGAGAACGGAGTGTCTCAACACTATGTTTATCTTTCTCTATCCTTCCACATGCGGGATAAAGCGTGAAAATAATAATAATTAACTAAATTTAATTTTTTTTTATTTCAGACATCAGTTAAAGGGATTCGTTCGATCGTATCGTTCACAGGACGCAAAGAAACGTCTGCCAATTAAAAAAATAAAAACTTTTTTTTTTAAATATTTCAAATATATAAAAAAAAATTTAAAATTTTGATCTCTTTGGTGTAAGCAAATAAAAAAAAAATGTTGTTCATAAATTAATATACATGTAGTGTAGGTTTTTTTAATCTGTCGTATTTTTTTTAATTTTTCAAAATCCATACCAAAGGTTTTTTTTTCTGTGCAACATTTAAAAGACTGTCCGGTGATGCCTGCCTGTTTTTTTTTTAAAAAATGTATATAAATGTTTTTCTTTTTAAATTGTAGATTATATCTTTTTAAATATAAGTACTTAAATACACACACACACATATATATATATATATATATATATATATATATATATATATATATATATATATATATATATATATATATATATATATATATATATATATATATATATATATATATATATATATATATATATATATATATATATATATATATATATATATATATATATATATATATATATATATATATATATATATATGAGAAGGCTATTATACTTTTGAATTTAATTCTAAAAGAAACTACAATTATGTAAAAATATTTCACAAATATTTATCATTATATAATCTATATTCAATAACTCTAATGAGAGAAAGAGAAACAGAGAGATAGAGAGAGAGAAATTTGTTTTTATGTACCATTCATTAAAAAAAGTGACGTCATTAAAAATATGTACTTGTACCCACCAATTTTATGTTTTTTTTTTATTATTATATATCTATAAATATACATAATTAAATTTAAGTAAGATCAATAGAACAGATTATATAAGAAATTAGTTTAAAAATAATTATTTAAAAATAATTTTAGTTAATGGCATTTTTTATCTATATTTTTAATTTTTTTCTTTAAAATTCATTTTTTTATAGCATTTTTTTAATATTTTTTTTCTAATAATACTCTTAAACGTTCCTTAGGTGTTTACTAAAGTAGGTGACATTACAGAAAAAATAAATTATTTTTTTTTTATATTCTTTTTTTTTAATGTCGCCTCAAAAATTATACTAGTCGTTAAGAATCTTCCATATTAGGTATAAATATGTGTATATTTATTAAAAAAAAATAAACAGTAACAGATTATAAATTAGCTAAGTTGGGTTAAGGTTCGATTCCCACTCGAGGGGGAAAAAATATTAAATTTCAATTTTGATATAGAAGATCAAAGTAAATAAGGAAGTGGTGAAGCGGTAAAACGGCGTGTCTTAACACTACGCTACCCTTTCTCTATCCTGCTATATGCGGGATATATCGTGAAGCCATTTTTTTTTATTAAAAAAAAATAGATTTTTTTGCGTATTGAAAACGGAGTGTCTTGACACTCTCTTACATTCTCTCTATTATTATTCTCATTTCTATTCTAAATGACCACATCCGGTCCAGTTAAAGCCAAAAGAGTTAAGACTGTGCACTTATTTTTTTGCTATCTGTACCCGTTTGACATATAGAATTTTGTTTTACTTTTTTTTTAATATTTTTAGTGTCTTTTGCAAGTTAAGGAATTGATATATAATTGTATGTTTTTAGAATTAGTATTGTATTATATTTAAAAAAAAGTATTTGTAGGTTTTTTTTTAATTTATTAGGTTTTTTTATCTATATTTATGTCATTTGTCAAAGTTTTGGCGCCAATTTTGTCAATGTTAGTAAGAATTTTTTTATCTATTAAAATAACTTTATTGTCTCAATGAAACCAAATTAATTGACTAATTAAGCATATAAATATTGTTTTTCTAGATATTAAAAAAAATAACAAAAACAAAAGCACAAAATTAAAAAAAATAATAACACAATTTTTGTCACATGTTAAAAGTAATTAATTATTAAAAAAAATAAATGTTATTTTTTTTTCTATAATGTAATAAATAGGCGTATGTCATAAATAATGATTCCAAAATGCATTTAAGAATTATATGTTTTTATTATCTGTGTTAGATAAATTTATTGTGTGTCTGTATTTCAATGGTGAAATTAGTTTTTTTTTTATTATGATTTGGCTTTTTTTTATAAAGCAGGTCTCAAATTTAAATATTTCACCTGTTTAGGGCCAATTTCACCGGTCACTGATAAAGTTTCAAATAGTAAGCTAACACTAACCAACAGATAAAGGTTTTCTCCGTCCCCGCTTTCCGCCTTTTTCGAGGCATTGCGTGTTGAGTGGCGGAACTCAACGACGCGCTTTACCTAGTTTGCCAGAGCGAAGAAAAAGAAAATAGAAAAATCCATCCTCTCCGACTGGGGATCGAACTCAGTAACCGTCGCGTTACAGGCAGACGTTGCGCCTCTGCGCCACGACGGTCCTCGAAGCGGGGACGGAGAAAGCAGGAACTAAGCAACGGAGTGTCTTAACACTAGGTTCATATGGCTCCTGTAGTTCCCTCTGCCTACCCTGCAATATGCGGGATAAAGCGTGAAACTGAAAAAAAAAGATAAAGGTTACATTAACCAGGTCTTTATCTGCGAGATAGACATCTGAGACTCGTGAAACCAAAAGTTGTTGCATATCTATCTCTCCAGAACATATTTTCTATCTAGGACTTTATCAGGAACAGGTACCGACCCTGAACTCTTAATCTTTATCTGATAGTTAGCATTATCTATCAGTGTGTTATCTAAAACTTTATCAGTAACCTGTCAAACTCCATTAATAATTTTTATAATTATTATTATTATATAATATTAATGTCAGTGTCAATGATATTTATTAAAAAATATGTTTATATATATGTAATTCTTCATAACTACAGGTTCGATGTCCGGTTGATGTAATTTTAAATATATATATGTAAATTGGCACTGACTGTCTAGATCGTGTCATAGTTACGTGTATAGAGATTAGTTGTACCAAAGCGTAAATAAATAAATTATTTTAAAATTTCTTTTTTGTGTTTTTTTTTTGTTGACGGTACCTTTTATTATAGAATACTTTCGTACCTTATTTTTGCTGACGGTACCCTTTATAATAGAAGAATTTCGTACCTTATTTTTGCTGAAGGTACCTTTTATAATAGAAGTATTTCGTACCTTTCGGGGACGGAGAAGGCAGGGACTAAGCAACGGAGTGTCTTAACACTAGGTTCATATAGTTCCTGCAGTTCCCTCTGCCTACCCTGCCATGTGCGGGATAAAGCGTGAAGCTACAAAACAAAGATTTCGTACATTATTTTTGCTCACGGTACTGCTAAAGGGATTTATAGATGTCCTTATTGGAGCTGGTTGTTTGTATGTATGTGTTAAGTTCAATTTCTCAGACCCACGTGGCGCAGATGCGCAGAGTCTACTTGTAAGCGCGACGCTTTGTGGGTTCGATTCCCATGAGGAGAAGATGAGGGCATGAGGGCAACTGTACAAGCACAGCGTTGAGTTCCGTCGTGGCGCAGAGACGTAAGCGCCTGCCTGTAAACGCGACGGTTTGAGAGTTCGATTCCCACACGGGGAAGATGGTTCCGCCACTCAACATTCAATGCGTCGAAAACGGCGGAAAACGGAGAAAGCAGGGACTAAAGCAGCGGAGTGTCTTAACACAAGGTTCGTATGGTTCCTGCAGTTCCCCTCTGCCTACCCTGCCATGTGCGGGATAAAGCGTGAAGCTATAAAAAAAGTTCCGCCTCTGAACATACAACATTATAATGATTTAAAAAAAAACATTAAAAGAAAAAGTAGAATTTCCAGCACAGCTTCAATAATCTGTTAATCTTAATTTTTAAGCCCTTTAGATGTTATCTAAGACATTGCCATTCAAAAAGGGCCGTCGCGTCGCAGAGGCGTAAGCGTCTGTCTGTAAACGCGATCGGTTGAGGGAAGATGGATTTTTCTATTTCCATTTTCTTCGCCCTGGAAACTAGGCAAAGCGCGCCGTTGAGTTCCGCCACTCAACACGCAATGCCTCGAAAAAAGGCGGAAAGCGGGGACGGAGAAGGCAGGGACTAAGCAACGGAGTGTCTTAACACTAGGTCCCTATGATTCCTGCAGTTCGATTATCCTCTATTGGAATCTAAATGGCTTAGGTAATTGAATGATTTTAAAATATTTTTTTATTATTTGTTATAATAATTACTAGGTGTCTGTTATCTATAAAAACAGGTTTTTAAAGCCATAATAATAATATATACATACCCATATTCTTCTTCTTCTTATTTTCTTCTTAGCGAGGTAATCAAAGAACGGAGCGCCAAACGCTGCGGTCCCTGCACACCTCTCCCGCCTCGTCCACTGTCATTATCCTCTCCACACACACTCTCCGACAGTCCTCATGCTCTCCACGTGACCTTCCTCCAGTATCTTCTATACTGTCACTGTGTTTTGGAAAGTCAACCGAGGTCTCCCCTCACCTCTCTCACCACTCACTTTTGCGTCGTATATCTTTTTTACCATTCTTTCATCACTCATTCTCTCGACGAGCCCAAACCATCACATTTATGTCGTTAGTATTTATTATATGACCTAAAAAGTGTTTCAGATCATTACTTTTGGATGACTTTCATGTCAGTCTGCCCGTGTACGTATCCCAAGAACAAATAGTGATATTGTGCTATTATTAATATCAAACATTCAGCTGTATGGTTCTTGGGAACCAAAAATCCAACGTCTAAGTCAATGCGCGTGCCAAAAAATAAAAAAAAAAATTTCTTTGACACTAACTGTCAAATTTGACAAAGACTTTAGTGTAAACTCATCTAGGACCTTATTTTTCTCCATTCAACGTGACATTGGCTAAGTGAATTGTGCTCAACTGGCGCGCTCTAAACGCCATAAATAAAGAGAAGAAGAATAAGAAGACCTTATTTTAATCTATACTTGTTTTTTTCTATCCTGGGGAATTACCTAAAGTCGTTGCCATGGCAACGTGTACGTCACTTTATGTAGATGTGTGTATTGTCGTACATGTGGTAGTGTGCGTATTTATTGATTTCACTTAAATATATATAATACATATGTATATATAGATTCGATTCCCACTTGGGGAAGATGGATTTTTATATTTCTAATTTCTTCGCTCAGGAAACTAGGCAAAGCCCATGTAACTTCACGCTTTATCCCGCGCATGGCAGGGTAGGCAGAGGGAACTGCAGGGACCGTGGGAACCTAGTGTTAAGACACTCCTTTGCTCAGTCCCTGCTTTCTCCGTCCCCACTATATATTTCATACTACTTTCTTCATAAAATGGATCCAAAAAGCTTCACGTGACGTCGATAGGTGCGTCAAAACAAAATAAGTATTGAAATATTGTTAAAAATATTTGATATGGCATCACAGCACTTGAGCTAATATTGTAATTAACATTATTTGTTATGTGCATATATATGTATATATTATAACTTAACATTTGGTTAATTAACATTACTTGTAAGGAATTTTTATATATTGTTGAAGAAACATATACATATATATTAATATGTTTTAATAAAAATAATATTGGTAAAATGAGGATAGATAGTCACACGTACTAAGGGTTCCTCATGGTCTTGTAATAGCAGGAAACGCCTCCGCCGAAATTCCTCGAAAGGTGGTGAACAAAGAACAGAGTGTCTTAACACTAGGTTCCAATGGTTCCTGCGGTTCCCTGTGCCTACCCTGCTATATGCGAGATAAAGCGTGAAGACAAAATATTTATATTTTATAAAAAATCACAAATTTATAAGCTTGTAATGGTATTCTTTTTCTTTTATTTAATTGAAATATAATTTACTCTACAGACACTTAAGTTAACTATTTTATTATCATCACCATCTTGGCACAGAGGCACAGGGTCTACCTGTAAACGGAACCGTTTGTAGGTTCAATGTACGTGCAAGAGGAGAACGACTTATTTCCGATATCTTCGCTTTGGCAATAAGGCAATCGCGGTGTTGAGTTTCGCCAATCAAAACGCAATGTCTCGAAAGGTCTCGAAAGGTGGCCTCTTAGTTATTAGTTATATTTATAAATTATATTTTTTAGGAGACGGAGTGTCTTGACATTAGGTTCCCAAGGTTCCTGCGGCTCCCACTACCTACCCTGATACCAGCAGGGTATTGATTGTAACTTTAATTTTTATATTGTCATCTAGAACTAAAGCCATTTTATTTACTTATTTTATTTTATATACCTAAGAGGTACGCGTTTTATCTAGTATCAATATGAGTATATTTTGTATACAATCTGATTATATGATTTTTTAATATGATAAGTTAGATTAAGTATTAAGGGAATTAAGCCAAAAACAAAGCGCGGCGTTGAAATCCGTCACTCAACACGCAATGCCTCGAAAAAGTCGGAAAGCGGGGACGGAGAAAAGTAAGGACTAAGCAACGGAGTGTCTTAACACTAGGTTCGTATGGTTCCTGCAGTTCCCTCTGCCTATCCTGCCATGTGCAGGATAAAAAAAAAAAGCGTGAAGCTATGAAAAAAAAAAAAAAATTGCAGTATTACCTTACCTGTGAGAGTCTTAACCTCTTCTGGGTACATTTGATGTGATTCAACGCAATGTGGAAAACATTGCGTTAACTAAGAAGATTGATTATAAATTTTTACTTGATTTTTTTTTAACTTCACGCTTTATCCCGCACACGGCAGGGTAGGCAGAGGTTTTTTATAGTTTTACGTTTTATCCCGCTTATAGCATTGTAGGCAGAAAGAACCGCAAAAACTGAGGTAGTTCCATAGTTCCTACACATAGTCCGGCGACAATTACTAAGCATTTAGTTATTACTCGATTACTCAAAGATGGATGCCGGGTCACAGTGAAATTGTTCAAAAAAGGGGATTGCCATGTTAGATCACCGTCATCGTGTTTAGAGATTTTGGATTAATAACTAAGAGGCCACCAAGAGTTTGGTCAACCATATCTTTTTCCTGTCGCTGGAAAAAAATGTCATTACGCATCTCCTCCCTGTCGTCGGGGGAGGGGAGGGGTATGTGGGACTCCCCGGTAAAGGTATTTCCGGTATACACACTACAAATACCCAACTGTGGCACTCCAACCTCATCTGTGTGGGGGGAGCCTGGGTGGTCAACTATATCTAAATTAATTATTCCAATTTCCTTCTTTTACTATGAAGAAAAATACCATGGATATAATTTCTGCCGCTTCCTGGATTTCGTTGGGACACACCTGAAAGCCAAGGCCAGTGACGAGAGGCTTGCGAGTGCCCGCCGATCTAGATCCCGAACATAATGTAGCCGAGCATTCATCACCATCATTGTCTTCAACAATTCATTATATGTCATTATCGTCATCGTCAAATAATTCATACACATCTACATTTGCATCCGTTCAATTAACACAACATGTTTGTAGAAGATGTTGTGCTGGAGGCAAATGCCAAAAGAATTATTAAAAAGAATAATTAGAGATTCAACAAAATCAATCAGATTGATACAGTCAATGTAAATGTAGGAGATATTGAAAATATCACCAATAATTTAGAAATTGATACATTTGTTGAGTGCTTAACGTACTTCACTAATACTGAATCTACTAATGGAAATCATATACTCCGATAAAAATAATCAAAAATATTTAAAATATTTTGTATAGTTGATTATATAAATGCAATTATTACCAGAATATTGAGAAAGATATAAGCTTCAAGTTTTTGCGGTACGTGGATTGCAGCAAAAAAATGATACAAAAACACAATAAAAATCCAATATTAAAATACCTAAGTGGCAGGTACGATTTAAAAAAAAAGATTGGAAGTTTGAAGAACTAAAATAGCCCAGTTAACGCAATTCTAATAAGTAATGGTAGCAATAAAATAGCTCAGCATATTAACTTAATATGAAACAATTACAAAATACGCTCTATATAAAGTCTTAACTCTATATAAAGAACCCAACACACGACTATTACATTTACAATTCCTGGATACACTTAAACAGAAAATGACATGTGACATTGGCGAGGTGGACACTATTTTGAGACTGAAGAGTTCATGATGCCGATACAGGACCCGGTGATAAAAACAAGAAAATATCAAATTATTAATTAATCAAATTCACGAACCGACACATGAAGACGATGCTATGGAGTTTCAGAATTTACACAACAACAACAACATAAAATATCATATTATTATTACAACCATACAAGAGACCGATCATCACTTTAATAGATAAAGTAAACGAAATCGAACTAATAATAGACATTGTCTACCTGATGGAGGTACAAAGAGAAAAAGGATCCATGAAGCATATATTGAGATCCTCAGAGGGATGTACAAGGGCTCCGCTTCTGTGGTTATGACAGCTGTTGGCAATACCAAGCCCTCCCCTATTACAGTACAGTTCACCAAGGCTCATCTCTTAGTCCTTTCTTATTCGATGTAACACTGGATACTGCCCGGCCCACATCCAATACCAGCCTCCGTGGCTGATGATGTATGGTGATGATATAGTACTCATTGATGCGAGCGAACTTTGTAGGTGGTAAATGCCTTGATATGTCTGTCCTCAGAGATAGACCACAGAGGATGTAGAAGACCGAAACAAATTAAATATTTAGGTACTTCTCACTTTTACAGAGACATTCTTTGTTTGTGATTTAAAAATATAGTGTCCACAAAAATAGTAAGAGTTATTTCGCACATTACTGCATTTGCGAAGGGAACTTAGATCTCTAGTAATGGAAGACGGTTTGTAGGTACGATTTCTAATCGGGAAGATGGGATTTTCGTGTCCATCGCTCTGGCAATCAGGCAAAGCATGGCGTTGAGTTCCGTCACTCAACACGCAACGCTTCGAGAAGGCGGAAAGCGGAAACGAAGTGTCTGAACACTAGATGTCCACAGTTCCTCTGCCTACCCATTTACCTACCTAAATATCTATAGAAATATAGAGATTATCGATTAAAATTGATTTATAAAGAAAACAAAACCATAAAAAAGTGTAACAGATTAAAAACGTCAACTTTTCCTTATTCGCCTAAAGTGAGGGTAGTTATAATAAAACTGATCTGTACCTCAAATATTATACGTTCACATGTGCTTAAAATCTTTTCTTTAGATTTATGTCTTACGATTATTACTATTATTAATTCATTTCAGTTCTATTGAGCAACGTAAACTTTCCTCTGTCACACCCTACACCTTCTGTATCCGCAACGGTAGCACGGAATCAATTTTCTAAGATTTCTATTTGTAATTGAATAATAATGAAGAATGTAATTTCTATTTTTTTCTTCCAGCTGTATAATATGCCAAAGTGAAAATAAAATAATTGTATTCAAATTAAGACGAGCAGTGAAGCCTATCACTGTTTGAACGTCAAATATTAAGTTAATACTTAATTTACCACCAGTTCATCTAAAGTTAACGCCTCAGCACTCATAAGAGCCAGCGCAAGAAACTCAGCGGGATTTTCTCTATTTTTTTATTTGCCAAAACTATTTTTTGTCTTCAATACTGTCCTTATCAAGAGAGAATAGCCTGACTTAGAAAGAATCATATTTTTCACTTATATTATCAACGGCGTCATGCATATCCATAAATCTATATAATTTACAAATTCTGAAAACATTTCCTTAATAAAAGTTAACATATTGGTATTCTCATCAATATATTTACGTTTTCACGCCCCAAATTCTTTGTGCGATGGATGATAAATCCGGGGCCGAAACATATCTAATGATTTGTTTTTTTTTAGCTTCACGCTTTATCCCGCACATGGCAGGGTAGACAGAGGGAACTCTAGGAACCATTTGAACCTAGTATTAAGACACTCCGTTACATAATGATGAAAGGTAGAAACTGATACCAGGCACCAGTTTCTACCTTTTATCATTAAATATCGGAGTTACCACCCCTGGTATCAGTTTCTACCTTTGACACCCTTTGTCACCCTGATGACACCCTGGTATCAGTTTCTACCTTTCATCATTATGGTACAAAGTAACATAATGATGAAAGGTAGAAACTGATACCAGGGTATCAATCGCAAGAGGTAACAGGGTAGCTGGAGGAGTTCTTTTAACGTTATGATTTAAGTAATATCACAGAATCTTACATATTATTGAGAGAATAACGGAGCAAGCAAATAAGACATTTGTAGGAAAAGTACATGCAATTAAGTCTACAGCGACAGCTATGCTTGATTTAGTAATGTGTTTTTGACTAGCTTTGTTGAATGTATGTATTGCACATGTTGCCATATATTTAACCCATCAAAGCTCCTATTCTATGCACACTTGGTACAAGAAAAGGATGTAAAATTATAAACGATATCGTGGTCTCAAAGGAAGGGGAAGAAGGAGAAGAAAGTGGAGAAAGAGCGAATTAATTCCTCATGACCATAATTTTTAAAGTGAAAAGTGAACTACTAAGGGTGGTAAAAGTATATGTTAGAAATATTTGTTTATGAAAATTGTGTACGTAACAGGATATGAACCGACACTTCTTGTTTACTTTCAATTCTAAATAATCATGATGGTGTAAGACAATATGAAAAAAACATCGTATTAGGCTGTAAGCACACTAATTTAAGAATATTTTTAATTTTTTTTTAGATTCACGCTTTTTCCCGCATATTGCAGGGTAGGCAGAGGGAACAGCAGGAACCATACGAACCTAGTGTTAAGACACTCTGTTTCTTATTCCCTGCTTTTCTCCATCCCCACTTTCCGCCTTTTTCGAAGCATTGTATGTTGAGTGGTGGAAATCAACGCCGCGCTTTGCCTAGTTGCCAGAGCGAAGAAAATGGAAATAGAAAAATCCATCTTCCCCTCATTGGAATCGAACCCACAAACCGTCGCGTCCTTCTTTATTTAATTTTATATAAAAATGTTATTACAAATTATTTCAATACAAAGAATTGAATTGACAACCTACAAGACAAACTCCAAGCCACTGTGTACTCAAAAAAAAAGAAACCAGAAAACTTAAATAAAAACGCAATAGAATCGTTGATATATTCACCCTTTAAAATATAATATGATAAGCCAATTAATATATTTACACAAGTGTTTGAAAACAAATAAAAGTTACAATATATAAATAAAATATTAAAATTGATGACTTAAACTGAAAATATTCAGTCTCAACACAACGCCACAATATGGATATACGTATTTGCGTATATATCGTGGCTGTACTTCACGTAAGTATCTTAAAAAGTATATATATTTAGGATAAATCTCAAAAGTATCTCAAAAGTATCTTAAAATTATAAGCTATTATTATGTTATTTAATGCAGAATTAATTGTGTTTTTAGTGATTTTTTTATTATTATTAAATAAGTCATTTTAAATTTTCAATTTTTATTAAATTGAATTGAATTGAATATTTTTTTAGCGGTTTTTAAGTAAAATTCTAAGTTTGAATTAATTGAAAATTAATTGTTTTGACGTGTCATCCGCCATTTTGTGGATATGACACAATATGGATACTGACTTTTATTATAACTTTTTATTGTATAATTTAATTGAAATTATAATAAATTGTTTAAAGATTTATGGAGAATATTTTAAATTATCCATTTCTTTTATAAAATTATTACAAAATATTGATACTATAATACTATTTTACGTCAACATATGGTCTACATACATACATATATACTTTGACGTTTAGAGTTATATAAAAATGATAAAATTAAAAATATATAGATTATTAATAATATCAAATTAATTCTTTCTATTAACGAAGAATATATATTTTAATTTTAATTTTATATGAATATAGGTAAAGAGCCAAATTGTATATGTTCTAAATTCTCTGTATATATTTTTTATAATTTACTATATATTTTATACTTTTATATGTTGTATGACGTGTCACTATACCTTTTAAAGTTTGGCCATTTTTTAATTATATATGAAGATTTTTATTGATATAGAATATTTGTAATTTTGCAGGTCTACGTGACAGCTTTGCCAGAACCACGTAAGATATACTTTGTTTTATTTTTTTTAAAAATTTTTTTAAACGTAGTTAACGTTTTAAGTTTTTGTTTTAAAGTCACACATAGCAAAGTAGACAGATATAATATAGTGTCAAAATACTCTTTCTTATTCTATGCTGTTTAAATTGATAAATACTAAACCTAAACGGATAGTAAAAATTGAGAAAGATTTTCAAAGTCAAATACTGTGAAAGCAAAATTTAATCGAAATGAAAATAATAGCGGGGACGTAGAAATCAGGGACTAAACAACGGAGTGTCTTAACACTAGGTTCCACTAGGCACCATAGCCTGCAGTTCCCTCTGTCTACCCTGCAATATGCGGGATAAAGCGTGAAGCTAAACAAAATGAAAATAGCAACTACCACGTAATGAGGACGAGACTAATTGAAATTGAAATAGATACATTGTTTATAAGATATTTAAAATATTAAAAAAGAGATAAAGATTAGAAAGTTTTTTTTCGTTTGAATAAAAATCCTAACAAAAATTCGAATGGGAAATGGATGTCTCAGGTGTTCCGCATGCTGTGGTAGTTATGCAACAGAAAGAGGGTGAATTAGGTCGGAATTTAAACAATTACCGATAATATTATTGATTTAATACCTAATAACACAGTGTAATCCATTTTCTTCGTCCCAGACAACCAGGCAAAGGTATTGAGTTCTGCCACTCAACACGGAAAGCGGGGAACGGAATTTCTTAAAACTAGGTTGCCTCTACCTATCCCGCTTTTTGCGGGATAAAGAGAGACACACTTTTCATATCTATGACCTGATTTTTTTTAATCTTAGTATGGAGAACGTTTATACGTTTTATTTCACAGCATCCTCTATATAGTTCTAAAGATTTATGGGGACATACATGTATAGCTTCACGCTTTGTAGCTTCACGCTTTATCCCGCACATGGCAGGGTAGGCAGAGGGAACTGCAGGAACTATAAGAACCTAGTGTTAAGACACTCCGTTACTTAGTCCCTGTTTACTCCATCCCCACTTTCCGCCGTTTTCGAGGCATTGCGTGTTGAGTGGCGGAACTCAACGCCGCGCTTTGCCTTAGATGCCAGAGCGAAGAAAATGGAAATAGAAAAATCCATCTTCTCCGACTGGGGATCGAACCCAGTAACCGTCGCGTTACAGGCAGACGTTACGCCTCTGCGCCACGACGGTCCTCAATGTATAGGCTTAGAGATATTTATTGTTTCATAAAGAATATTACATATTCACTTAAATGAAACTTAAAACTAAATTACAAAACTATGTACATATTGTTTACATTTTTGAGCATACGGAACTAGGTTCTTAAATATAAAAAAAAAAAAAAAATTTTACAAGTAATACAGGAAAAATCAATAAGTGGGTAGTTTTGTATATCAACATTCATCACGATAAAATGTTCACAGACATATTACAACTAGATGCGACATTACTAAAACAAAAACATTTCAACATTTTTATTCTTATTTTATATTCTCTAGAAAGTTACTTTATTTATTTATTATATCTCCGCTGTTATGAATGTGTATGTATATGTTATGTTTTTGCATGTTTTATTCCTATAGATAATTACTAAATACTATATACAGATTCATCTAAATCCGGTGGTCATGGCCTATTAGAACAATCCCATCATTCAAACGAAAGAAACACACACGAATCCCATACGTATAATGAAGAGAAATATGAAAATTCCGAATCTAAAGAGTCTGAGGAAAGAGAACAAAGCTCTCAACGTCATAATGCTGGATTGAACGTGGGTGGACATGCGCATAGCCATCTCAGTGGTCTCCGCCAGAAAATAAATGGCGTAGTAGGTGCTGTTGGTGAGAATTAAGCTTTATTTATTAATACTAATAATAAACTAGGCTCATAAAGTTGTTTCTTCCCAATTTACAATGTTTTACACTTTTTCGCTTTCACACGGTTTTTCAGATAATTTATATAGGTATTTTGACGTGACAACGTCTTAAATTAGGTTGCGGCTCGGAGTCACATATGAAAAAGGTAACGTAACGATGTGTCAACTGTCACCGAACTATGATCGGTCCGCCGCGCGTATCACTTGACACATGTACAATGTTTTAGTAAACAAAATATATTTTCTATAGTTAAAATTTGTGCAATTTATATTATAATTATTAATCATATCAATAAATATTCTACCGAGAAAAAGACGTTGTCACGTAAAATTTTCGCCCGTAAAACAGGCAACCATTTTTTTTTTTGGTTTTATCGCACTCTACTTGTGCTTATGTGATTGGCACAAATACCTTCGAGTGATAAAAGTGAATTCGAATCTACAACTGAAACAAGAATGAGAGTAATTTCTGGCAGTAATTAAGAATAATAAAACAATTTCGGTTTTATTTTTTGTTCTTCTATTTAAAAGTCTTGTAATTAAATAATAAAAGAACAGTGTTCCTGTAATATATTACATATTTTAACCTGTCAATGCAGTTTACATTTATTTATTAATATTTTAAAAAATAACAACTGTTAAATATCTAGATTTTCTGTATGCTTTTCGATTTACATGGTTTTTTAATTTTTGATTTGCAAAATTTTCTCAGGAACATATCTAGAAATGTAAATTATGGGTAGGAGTATGTATATAATGTATATAACTGTTTGCAGCAAACGCTGTTCATCATCCGATTTCAAAATTGCTGAAGGATGCTGTCCATTTGACTGGTAAGACTTTGATTTATATATAATTTACAACTGTTAAAACTATTTATGACTGATTCTTTTTAACTTAATTACGATGAAGAATGCAGAGAAGAATTTAATTAGTCCTCATTTTTCATAAATAATACATAAGAATCGAGGGCCGTCGTGGCGCAGAGGCGTAAGTGTCTGCTTGTAAACGCGACAGTTTGTGGGTTCGATTCCCGCTCGAGGAAGATGGATTTGTCTATTTCCATTTTCTTCGCTCTCGATACAAGGCAAAGCGTGGCGTTGAGTTCCACCACTCAACACACAATGCCCCGAAAAAGGCGGAAAGTGAGGACGGAGAAAGCAGGAACTAAGCAACGGAGTGTCTTAACATTAAGCTCGTATAGTTCCTGCATTTCCCTCTGCTTACCCTGCTATGTGGGGAATAAAGCGTGAAGCTAAAAAAATGCATAAGAAAGTCCATCTTAAATGTAACTCTTTAACCATACTAATTACATATTATTTAGAATTGAGAAATATATATATTTGGCAATTTAAGATTCAGAAAACGTAACAACAGTAGTAGATTTAACTCATATTTAGATGAAACAAACGGTTGAACCAAGGATTTTTATCTGATTAATCCGACTACACGATTGATTCGGATAAAGATTTTCATTGTTCAAAATGTTCAAAAATTAGGAGAATTGCTAGATTTGGCTACTTGTAGTGAAATATTTCGAAAATTCGGCAAAAAAGAGATAACGGAGAGTCGCAACACTAAACTTTCTCTACATACACTTCTCTGTACAGATAGAAAATAAATGAAATACTTATTTTTCTTGTTCACTTTTCAGATGACAACGAAGTTAGAGATATAATTTACGAAATAACAGGCTTTAAAGGTAAGAATTTTTATTTTGTAAGCAAAAAAGTAAATTATATTAAGTAATTAATTCCGTACAAGAAAAAAATGCGTAAAAACCCTTTAAAAATGTCACTTCATTTATATAAAATAAATTGAATAAATGACTAACATGTCATGCTTTCCCAATAAATTATATTATATTATAAATTATATTGAGGCGTATGCGTCTGGCTGTAAACCCGACGATTTCTGGGTTCAATTCCCCTAAGGGGAAGATGGATTTTTCCATTTCCATTTTCTTCGCTCTGGCTAACTAGGCAAAGCGCGGCGTTGGGTTCCGCCACTCAACACGCAATGCCTCGAAAAAGGAAAGCGGGAACGGAAAAAGCAGGAACTAAGCAACGGAGTGTCTTAACACTATGTTCATATAGTTCCTGCAGTTCCCTCTGCCAAATCATATTCTTCATTCCGTACAAGTAAAAATTGCGTCAAAAAGCTTTAAAACACTTCATTTATACAAAATAAATAGAATAACTTGCAATTACGTCATATTTTCTCAATAAAACGTCTTAAATAAATGTTAATTCACATATAAAAGAACTTATCATGACTCAATTCAATAAATCCATATATGAAAATTTTCCTTTAAATTCCAATAAAAAGTACCCAAATTTCCATACAAGCTGTGTCAAGTTTTTACATTTAATAATTTTTTAAACACTTGTACATACATATATTACATCAATTATATGACGCAAATTATGCTAATAACATTAGATGTTTTTGAGTTTGAATTTTAATAAATTTAATTATTTGTTTTAGAAGACCTTCGATTTTATAAAGTTTTATTTATTTAGGTTTTATTGTATTCTTATGGTGATATTTTAAAATGAAAATATGGTTTTTTTGATTTAAATTAAATAATTATTTGAATAATTCAATGGCATGTAATAAGTCTTGACACGTGATGATTTGTGGGTTCGATTCTCATGAGGGGAGGATGGATTTTTCTATTTCCATTTTCTTCGTTCTGGCAACTTGGCAAACGCGGCGTTGAGTTCCGCCACTCAATATGCATTGCCTCGAAACAATACGAAAAGTGGGAAACGGAGTGTCTTAGCACTGGGTTCCTATGATTCCTAATACGGGATAAAGCGTGAAGCTAAAAAAAAAATTTTAATATATATATTTTAATTTATATTTATATCTGTTTTAGATGAAAATATGGCAATTGCGTACATAAAGAGTATCACTGGAATACAACGTGAGTATATGATTTTACATTTTTTTTTATTTTAAGTATTCCGTACCTCAAAAATATGAATAGATTTTTCTATTTCCATTTTCTTCGCTCTAGCAACTAGGCAAAGCGCGGCGTTGAATTCCGCCACTTAACACGCAATGTCTCGAAAAAGGCGGAAAGTGGGGACGGAGAAAGCAGGAACTAAGCAACGGAGTGTCTTAACACTAGGTTCAAATGGTTCCTGCAGTTCCCTCTACCTACCCTGCAATATGCGGGATAAAGCGTGAAGCTAGAAAAGAAAAATACGGAACCCAAAATTACCAAGCCTCCACTGTCAGTCTGTCACCAGGCTCTATCTGATGAACCGTATCAGCTAGAAATATATTTCCAGAAATTATATATTGAAAAAAAAATAAAAAAAATCGTCGAAGGAATACTTTGGCGAGACTTTTACTTATCGCACTAGACCGATATTTTATCATTACTAATTTTCTAAAAAAACGATATTTCGTTTTAATTCGATTATTGTTTTATTTCTGAAATAAAATATTTCAACTAAAAAAAAACCTGCTCGCTTTTCGTAAACCGTGCAAGAGGTGCGAGTTTAAATCCCGCTACGTTTTTTTATATATATTTTCTTTAAATATTTTTTCTATTCTTAGAGTAGATTAACCATTTAGAATCATAAAAATGACTGATGTATCTTCTTTCACGCCACCTTTACAAGACACATCTATTTATAATTCATTATTTTAAATACTAAAGTTCAATATATTATCTTTCAGAACATAGAGATATATACGAGTTCGTCAAATGCATCAATGGATCAAGAGGAATCAAAATCTTTATACGCTTTTGTAAAAAATTAGAAGGACATGCCAGTAAGTCGTATACTCTAGTAGAATTGGCGTTAAGCATCTGGGAATCCCCGTAGAATTAAAGCAAATTTACGGGGATTCCCTGAATGTTTTTATGGGACAAACATGCCAAATGGAAATTCGGCTCATCTGATGGCAAATGATCTAATGCCGTTGTTAAATGAGTGTTTCCGGCCTTAAAGACGCGCTTTTTGAAGATATCTCAAATCTTATCGATTCGGAAACTGTGTCGCTGGTAGACTGTTCAATAGTGGTAAAAATGTCCCTACCCACACAGTACAGTTAGAATTTGAAGGGGTTGTAGAATTCGGTGGCAGGTAGCAGATCAAAAACATTTCCCATGGTAAAAACGGTAGAAAATGCCCAGCGAGCAATGTGATCTTGGCAGTGTTTAATATGTACTTAAAATTTGCCATAATATTAAATAAGATCTTAATAATAACATATAGTTATTTAAAAATTAATTTAAACACACTTATAAATAAATATACTTAGTCTTGCCATAAATATTGTTATAAAGAAAAGCACGATTTTTTTTTTATACGTAACATTTATTCCTTTCATAGTGAGTTAGTTTAATACATCAATATATAACTATTAAAAATATACAATGTTTATTCGAAGTGGTCCCCATTGGCTGCAATACAGTCTTTTAAACGTTGAGGCCAGTTATCAATAGCAGCACGAACTCTTTCTAGAGGAAAATTCTTTACTGCCAACCGAATGGATCGTTTTAGGGACTCCAAATTATCATGGCGTTTAGAGCAAGCCTTACTCTCTAAAACTGACCATAAATCATAATCCAATGGATTTAGGTCAGGACTTGACGACGGCCAGTTTTCAGTGCTGATAAAGTCCGGAACGTTAGTTTTCAACCAAGATTGGGTGGATCGAGCTCTATGACCCGGTGCCGAGTCTTGTTGAAAGCACCATTCTTTGTTATTGAACATGGTGTTAGTTAAAGACTGAACTACCGTCTCAAGAATGGTATTTTGATAAACTTGTGCCGACGTTTTAATACCTTTTTCACAAAAATATGGCTCAGTCACCCCTTCATAGCTAACACCCCACCAAACCATCACTGAAGTGGGATAATGCCCACGTTGTACTCTGTTTACTAATTGCGAAGCTTCTTTAGAGCTTCCAGCATAAATACGGTCATTTTGTTTATTAAAATACTGCTCAATTGTAAAATTTTCTCATCCGTAAACAAAATTTTTTTGTGACCTCCCTTTGCGTACCGCTTAAGTAGTTGTTTGGATTTTACCACCCTATTCTTCTTTAAATTATCAGTTAAGAAGTGACCAGTACGTCTCTTATAGGCTGCAAGTCCTAAGTCATCTTTTAATATACGCGACATGGTTCTAGGAGCTATCTTCATCTCCCGAGATAAAATCTTTTGCTTACGGACAGGATTTCTTCGAATTCTTTCCCTAACTGCTTTAATCACCTTTTTCACACGAACGGTACGTGGAAGGCCAGATCTTTTTCTGTCACAAACAGAGGAGGTATCATTGTACCTATCAATAGCCCGGTAAACAAACATTTGACTAATACCAAGCGGGTGGAGGGTTTTAAAAATTGCACTTTTCTCCATACCTACTTTATGTAAGGCAATCACAGCGATTCGGTTCTCTTTATCACCCCACTCCATTTTAATATAACAAAATATTTAACAATATAATGGCGCGAAAATAAGAAAACACATCAAGCAATCATATAAAAATGACAGATTCCAAATTCAAACGTAATATTTTCTTTTTTTGAATAGTAACAGTATTTATGGCCAGACTAAGTATAAATATACTTATAAATAATTAAGGCCGTCGTGGCGCAGAGGCGTAAGCGTCTGCCTGTAAACGCGGTTATGGGTTCGATTCCCACTTAGGGAAGGTGGATTTTTCTATTTCCATTTTCTTCGCTCTGGAAAATAGGCAGAGCGCGGCGTTGAGTTTCGCCACTCAACACACAATGCCACCAAAAAAGGCGGAAAGTGGGGAAGGAGAAAGCAGGGACTAAGCAACGGAGTGTCTTAACACTAGGTTCGTATGGTTCCTGCAGTTCCCTCTGCCTACCCTGCAATATGCGGGATAAAGTGTGAAGCTGAAAAAAAATAACTTTTGACATAATTTTTTTCAGACGTAAAAATTGCAGTACAACTGTTACGAATCTTTACAAACGAACAAGGTTAGTGATTTATTATTGTGTAATTTAATTATACTATGTAATTTAATTATATTTTAATTATTATTTTTAAATATAAATTTATATTTATATATTTCTTTACAGATGTATTCAAAGCGTTTAAAAAAATTGAACTTATGACTGGTCACAACGACTTTGATGGCATTATTGAGATTCTCCAGAAGATTACGGGAAGGAAAAGTAAGTGATAATAATTAATTTGAATCTTCTGTTTAATTTCCTTTTCTGGTTTTTTTTTTCTATATTTTGTCAGATAGTACTTGTTGAGTGGCGGAATTTACCTAAACTTATTCCGCCACTCAACAGGCATTATCTTGAGGCGGAAAGAGAGAGAGAGAGTACAGAGTGTCTTGGAAATAGAATTGCTCACTCCTTGTGGTATAAAGCGTGTATGTAAAATAAATTTAGAAATATTTAATATATATACATGAGGACCGTCGTGGCGCAGAGGTGTAAGCGTCTGCCTGTAAACGCGACGGTTTTCGGGTTCGATTCCCACTCGAGAAAGATGGATTTTCTATTTCCATTTTCTTCGCTCTGGCAACTAGGCAAAGCGTGGCGTTGAGTTCCGCCACTCAACACGCAATGCCTCGAAAAAGGCGGAAAGCGGGGATGAAAAAAAAGCAGGGACTAAGCAACGGAGTGTCTTAACACTAGGTTCGTTTGGTTCCTGCAGTTCCCTCTGCCTACCCTGCCATGTGCGGGATAAAGCGTGAACCTATAAAAAATAATAATACATTTTTATTTTTATAATAAATAAAAGAAAATAACATAATTTAAACAATTTTAAGTGTGAATTCTTTTAAATAAATTGTATCGACTTTCTTTTTTTATAATTGAAATTTAATATGTTAAGCTAAAATTAAAGAAAAGTAGACATAAATGTATACATTTTTTATATTTATTATATATCTTCCAGGTATAACAGAGATCATTGAATTCTTCGACCACGAAGTCGACCATTCAAAAGGTACAATTTGTTATATATTAATTAGTAGGTACATATTTAACTGTAAATGAATTCGATCAAAACTAAAAAAATAATTAATTACGAGAAAGTTTAAATAGGTAGAAATAAAAAGAAATACCTTATTTTTTATCTATGGTTCAGAAAATCTATGAACATATAGAACTTCCGTTGTTAAGACAACCTACCAGAAACATTCCACAGACGAAATAATGTAGTTGTATGGGTTCGATTCCCTCTAGGGGAAAAACGCGGTGTTAAGTTCCGCCACTCAACACGCAATGCCTAAAATAGGCGGAAAGCGGGGAACGGAGTGTCTTAACGCTGTGTTTTCACGGTTCCCTCTGCCTACAATGCTATGTTTGGGATAAAGCGTGAAGCTGTGTGTGTATGAAATAACGCAGCTATAGATGGAGTCCTTGAGGAATGTAGAGGAGTGCTTTGGGAAGAGAACACAGACTTTTTACGGGAGTATACGGGAAATAAAAGATTTCACGTTTCACGTCCACGTAAATAATAAATTACTTAAGGAACTATCTTTTAGTCACGTAAAGCAATTATCCTTGTATTATTTGATTATTGATATGCATTCATTATTTTTTTATTAAGAATTAATAATTGCTTAATATTATTATAATATATTTATTTAATAAAATAAAAATTATGATTTTAAGTAATTATTGATTCGTATTAAAACATCTTTTAAATTTAATTTCATTGTACTAAATATTTAACTGTTATTTAATCACATTTATTTATATTTACTTTATTTTCAAAAACTTTCTAAGCAAATAAATTTATTTTTCTTTCAAATAAATAAAGTATTACAATCAATAAAAAATAATAAATAACATAAATGATTAAATATAACTTGAAGATAAAATTAATTCAAGTTATTTTCGAATAATTTATTTCATTTTGTTTATAGATTACTTAAATATTTACAGAGGGCCGTCGTGGCGCAGAGGCGTTGCGTCTGCCTGTAAACGCGACGGTTTGAGGGTTCGATTCCCATGAGGGGAAGATAGATTTTTCTATTTCCATTTTCTTCACTCTGGAAACTAGGCAAAGCGCGGCGTTGAGTTCCGCCACTCAACACGCAATGAGTCGAAAAAGGCGGAAAGCGGGGACGAAGAAAACTGGGACTAAGAAACGGAGTGTCTTAACACTAGGTTCATATGGTTCCTGCAGTTCCCTCTGCCTACCCTGCCATGTGAGGGATAAAGCGTGAAGCTAAAAAAAATATTTTTACAGGTATTGATGGAATAAAACGTCAAATAGAGAAGTTGACTGGAGGCGTCGGTCCCGCTGAATTCCCGAGTATATTTGAAGCTTTGAGGTCTGAAATAGGTGAGAACTTTTAATTATTTTATATTCTTACTACATATATATATATATATATATATATATATATATATATATATATATATATATATATATATATATATATATATATATATATATATATATATATATATATATATATATATATATATATATATATATATATATATATATATATATATATATATATATATATATATATATATATATATATATATATATATATATATATATATATATATATATATATATATATATATATATATATATATATATATATATATATATATATATATATATATATATATATATATATTTCAACTATTAAAAAATAACAAAATCTCGAATTTGTATTAATATATATTTATTTTAAATATGAACTTTTTGATTTTATTTACCCATAAAATTTATTAATAAATTATTTTTTATTATTTATTGATTATTAATAAAAATGATTTAATAATAATAATAAAAGTTAAATAAATTTTGAAATATATATATTTTAGGGTCTTCGTGGCGCAATGGCGCAATAATACTAGACTGTAAATATGATAATTGTGGGTTCGTTTCCCAGTTGAGGAATTAATATTTTTTTTATTTTTAAGATAGAGTGACAATTTACTAGAGCAAAAAGCCAATTCTTCGAGTGAAGTTTAAAAAGGAAAATCATAGTGTTAAGTTTCGCCACTTAACATATTCTAACAACTCTCGAAAGTTTGAAGAATAATTAATAGGGAACGGAGTGTATTAACACTAGGTTCCTATGGTTCCTGCGGTTCTCTCTGCCTAACCTGCTGCGTGCGGGATAAAGCGTGAAGCTATAATAACAAATAATTATGTATTTTTTTTATATTTCAGATTGGAACGCAACATTTAATGTCTTGATTAATGTTATGAGGAGTGGGGGTGAGTTTATTTTTTGTACTAAAAAGTTTTACCTAACAATGAATGACAATGACAGTTAATGAATGATAAAAATAGTGTTTTTTTTTTATTGAAAATAATATTTTTTTATTACTTACTATTTAATTTTATATTACTATTAATAACATTTCAGATATTGGCGAAGCAGTTATAGCTTTCAAAAAGTTAGTTGGAAGGAAAACGTTCTCCGAATCCATCATCCTCATAAAACAAGTCACGGGTTTGACACGTAAGTACTAAATACCTATATCATAGGTTCGATTCCTACTTGTGACATAAGCACTTTGTTCCACCACTCAACGGAAAACGGAGTGTCTTAGCACGAGGTCTACTGTTATATGCGGGAAAAAGCGTGAATCTCCTATTTTTCAATATATATATTAAGGGGGTTTTGAGTCTGTTGTTTAACACGTACTTTATATTCATTAGCACACTAGTTCCACAGTTACATGCGGGATAGTGCGTGAACCACAAAAATTAAAAAATAATGATAATTAAAACTTTAATTATCATAATTTTCTTAATTTTTGTATCATAATTATGATATTTAAATACAAATGTATTATTAAAATCACTTTCATAACAAAACGTGAACTGACAAAAGCATTATTATCATTTACATATATCATTTACACACACACATATATATATATATATATATATATATATATATATATATATATATATATATATATATATATATATATATATATATATATATATATATATATATATTCTTGGTGCTTCTTTTCAGAATTACGATATGCCTTAGAAGAACTTCTCCAAGAGACGGCTAGAGTTAGTAAGTATCGATTGGCTTCAATATAATTAAATCAATTTTATAGACAAAAGATGTTCGATTCCCGAATCGTGCTAGTTATAAAAATATAAAAATGTGTTTTTACTGCAATCAACTTGTAATTTTCTCCCTTTTTTCTATTTTTGTTCCTGCGGTTCCCTCTGCCTATGCGGGATAAAGCGTGAAAAAGAAAATATATTTTAACTGTTAGATAAATATAACACCTTCTTTTTCTGTACAGGCCTTAAATTAGTATTGGAGACACTGTACCAACTCACTGGCAAAAATGATTTGGAGCACGTACAAGCGGAATTCAAACGTCTCTACCATATTGACAGTAAGTTAGATTCTAAGTGATATAGACTCACAGATACACCCTTATCAAGAGGGTTAAATAAAAGAATTTTTACTTTTACTAGGCAAACGCGGCGTTGAGTTCCGCCACTCAACTATGTCTGGAAATTTGGAAAGCGGAGAATGGAGTGTTTTAACACTAGGTTCCCACAGTTCTTGTATTTCATGTATTTTTACACAAATTTTTACAAAATAAAATAAATGAAAATTATTTAGTTATCTAAGAACATTGCCAATTTTTAAATAATATTTTATTTATAATTATTAATATAATTATAAATAAAACATTATTTAAAAAATTGGCAATATATTATTAATTTTTAAATATACAATGCCTTAAAAGATGTTGCACGTGAAACGGAGTGTCTTAACACTAGGTTACTATGGTTCCTGCAGTTCCCTCTGCCTACCCTGCCATGTGCGGGATAAAGCGTGAAGTTAAAAAATATATAATTCATATAAAAAATTACTTTCCAGATATCCTCAAGGTAATGCAAACGGTAAACAAAATAACCAAAAAACGCGACCCTCTTCTAATATTCGGAGCTCTATTGGATATCACGCAGACCACTAACTTGGGTGACTGTAGTGCTTCCATTACAGGACTAACATTCAAGCAAAGTAAGTATATATACATTATACACTATAAATAGAAAAAGACTTAAGAAAATATATAAAAACCCGCTGCATTCAATATGCAGCGGGTTACAAACTTGCACCTCTCTCCAATCGGGCAAGCGCTCTGACTACTAAGCCATACGTTCTTCATTATAATGCGTCGATATTCTTATATAATTTATACTAGTTATTGTTAGTATCTCTGTGGGGAGATTTTTACAAATTTCCACTATACAAAGATTGTTATAAAGAACAATCAATAAGAATAGAAAATAGAATAATACTACTACAAAAAAATATAAAAATTTCAACGCAGCGGGATTTGAACGTGCGCCTCCTGCTCATAGTGCAAGCGCTCTGACTATGCCATGCGCTCTTCATCACGCTGCGTCGAAATTCTCATACGCTTTATACAAGTTATTTCGTAGTTATCATCTCTGTAGGGAGATTTTTAGAAATTTCCGCTACACAAAGTTTATTACAACGGTTTGCCGACGAAAGAATGCTATTTTATTGAATATTATTATGATTTTTATAATGTTGTTCAAAATTAATATAATAAGTTGTATAAAGCATATAAAAATGTTTATGTAGCGTGTTAAAGAACGCATGGCTTAACGGTCAAAACACGATTTCCAAGAGGCGCGGGTTCAAAACACGAAAAATATCTTTTATTTTCCCTTTAGGGCAGGATACTAAACTGTATATATTTCCATAACTGTGTTAATTTTAAAATAATATATACTATATACGGGGAGACGGATAAAAGCAGGGACTAAGCAACGGAGTGTCTTAACACTAGGTTCGTATGGTTCCTGCAGTTCCCTCTGCCTACCCTGCCCATGTGCGGGATACAGCGTGAAGCTGAAAAAAAAAAATATTTATTTTATTATTTTTATTATTTCAGTGACGGCTTTAGATATTTTATATCAAATACAAGTGCGAACCGGAAGAAGTGACATTTTGGATGTTTTAAGAAAGTTGATATCTTTCACTGGAGCCAAGTGTAAGTGACATTATTAAGATTATATAATATATTATATTATTATAAAAATGCACGAGGACCGTCGTGGCGCAGTGGCGTAAGCGTCTGCCTGTAAACGCGACGGTTTGTGAGTTCGATTCCCATGAGGGGAAGATGGTTTTTTCTATTTCCATTTTCTTCGCTCTGGAAACTAGGCAAAGCGCGGCGTTGAGTTCCACCACTCAATACGGAATGCCTCGAAAAAAGGCGGAAAGTGGGGACGGATAAAAGCAGGGACTAAGCAACGGAGTGTCTTAACACTAGGTTCGTATGGTTCCTGCAGTTCCCTCAGCCTACCCTGCAATATGCGCGATAAAGCATGAAGCTAAAAAAATATATTAATATTATTATAACCTTATAAATTATTTATTTTGCTTAAATGAATTCAAAGTTTGAATTTTGAATTCATTCGAGAAACAAAACAAAAATTATTATTTGTAACTTAATTTTTTTTAATTATAAATGACTTTTAATTTTTTAAAGAATATTTTTGTATAATTAAATAATTTTAAAAGAATTATTACTTTAGATATTTGCTTTTTACTTTTAATGTCATAATATAAGTATTTATAATATATAAATATATTTTACATGACGATTCTCTTTTTTTTCCAGCTCTCCGTGAAGCGTGGACTATTATAGTAAAAGTGACCGGCAAGAATGGTATGCACACACACACGTATATATATATATATATATATATATATATATATATATATATATATATATATATATATATATATATATATATATATATATATATATATATATATATATATATATATATATATATATATATATATATATATATATATATATATATATATATATATATATATATATATATATATATATATATATATATATATATATATCCTCACTTTTGTCGATATTTAAGTGATTTCTTAATTTATTTTACGCAAATTACCCCAATACAATATGTTTTTCAGATATCTTCGTTCTCATAGATACAATTAAGTTATATTCTAGCGTAGACTTCATATATTTCTTCCAAACTCTAATGAAGTTCACAAACACTAGCAACTTACGCTTAGCTGTGGAGAAGATCAGGGAATTGGTGAGAGTAAAAGGTATGACATTATATAAAAAAATATATAATTAATAAATTTACGAATAAATAAATAAAATAAATGAATTATTTGAATAAATCAATAAATGTTTGTAAACGAGTACAAAATCGATTATCTCGTTGGTCTATCGATTTTACATTTATTTTGATTACTGATTACTTAGTGTATTAATTTAATAACGATTTGATATAAACCGATTTTAACATGCTATTTCTTGCAGGTTTCTTCGAGTGGATCGAAATTATATACAAAATTGTGCAAATAGGTATGTGTGTGTTATTGATATTAAAAGCAGATTTTACACCCAGTTTTATTACCTTTATCAAAAGTAATAACTAATAATTGCGTGTGACACATGATCTGACACATTCAGTAGGTACAGTGGGCTATATAGAGACTATTGACATGATATGATATAGCCTATAGCCTGCGTCAATAAATAAATTGGATTATATTATATAAAAATATTTTGCTAAACCTTTTGCTTTTTTGAGATTATGCTAAAGGCAAAGTAAAAACGCGTGTTATGCTTAAATTGAGGGTATATAGATATTTACTCCCATTTAATTTTGTGATATTACCTCTATAAGGGCTTATTATATACTCCTCTAGGGGCCTATAATAATTTGTGAGCCCCTAATACCCCTTTAGAGCATTACGTGTATAATATAATAGTAACCTCTTAACTATAGTGGTACCTGCTTTATTCAGGATACAACGTGCAAGTTAAGAAAGCGTGATTAACTATAATTAATAATTTATTGTTTCATTCCAGACTTCATCAAGTTCCTTGAAGCGTTCACTAGTTTGAGTCCACGTTTCTGTAAGTATTTTCTACTTATACAGCGATTATACAGTGTGAAGGTAAAAAGGAAATATATTACATATATATTTTAATTGTTTTCAGTATTTGAAGACGCTTTGGTGATAACTCAGGAGTTCACTGGAGTAGAAGGTATGTTGCTATGCATTTATAATCCGATATATATATATACATAAATACATACAAAAAAACATATACACATATGTGCCAGTGATGATGTAACCGGCAAGCACAGCTGTAATCATTTGCATCCGGTGGTACAGGATTCATTTACGAAGTGATGAAACTAATAACACAAGTACACTTAACTTTTAAGATTCGTATTACAATGACACTTAATAGTTAACATACTCTAAAGTAACACAAAGCACAGTTTACACTATACATTAGGTAAAGCGACAGTTTCGTTTCGACCGAGTAATGATCGATCAGGTTCTCAATCCTTATAAACGTGCCCCCACTCCAAAATCAACTGACGTCACGGCATCTACCCTCATAATAAATAATAAAATTGAAATCATTTTATTTAAAATAAGACTAAAGGTTCTATTTTTTGAATATCAAAAACATAACCACCGAAATACTTAGACACACAAATTAAGCCTGAACTCTTTTTACATATAATTATTTTTTGTTAGAGGACCGTCGTGGCGCAGAGGCGTAAGTATCTGCCTGTAAACGCGACGGTTTGAGGGTTTGATTCCCACTCGGAGAAGATGGATTTTTCTATTTCCATTTTCTTCGCTCTGGAAGCTAGGCAAAGCGCGGCGTTGAGTTCCGCCACTCAACACGCAATGCCTCGTGTAAGGCGGAAAGCGGGGACGGAGAAAGCAGGGACTAAGCAACGGAGTGTCTTAACACTAGGTTCATATGGTTCCTGCAGTTCCCTCAGGCAGAGGGAACTGCAGGAACCATATGAACCTACCCTGCAATATGCGGGATGCGTGAAGCTATAAAAAAAAATGTTTGTTACTACTAATACTTATTTTACGTTAACTAGAACTAAGAAAGTATTTACTTTACTTTATTTTCCAGATTCAATACAAGCTATACGAGAGCTACGAAGTGCTACGAAAGAAAACAGTAATTATAACTTTTTTTATATATAATACTGTCTTTTTTGCATAAAATATTTTGTATATATTGAAAAAAATTCGCCGAGAATTCTGTACCAGTTCGTGATTGTAGATTAAAGATATATAAAGAATTGATTTACTAGTTGTATACAAGGGTTTGGTACACAGAACTCTAAGACAGAGCACCAAAACGTATAAATTCTAAAAAAATTCTCAAGTAACCATGTAGTGCTTGCTTCTTCAGATGTCGCTTTAAACGCCATTAGGGCGCAAAATTTACAACTATATCGGTAAAAATAAACTGAACAAAGCGGGTTCGAATCCAGCTGTATGTATACAGTAAATAAAATAAGGGTTTTATTTTTTTAGGTCATAAGTTGAAAAGAAAAGTAAAACTCATGTATCACGTAATATATTCTAAGTAACTGCAGGGTTAAACGCAGGTCCAATGGTTTATATCTAAATGTGTCAAAAAAATCAAAATTAGAGCTACAACTATACTATATATTCTTAATATTTTTTGTCAAAATACTATATTTTATTATATAATAATACAGTTTATTATTTTGTTAACCGAATTCAATTCATTCCAATTAATTTTCAGATATCATTATTGCGATTGAATACGTCAAAGCTAAGAAGCCTAGACTAAATAAAGCACCAACGCACAACACACCTAAAAGTAATCAACCAGGTCCAGCATCGCCAGGTTCTCCTAATAGTCAACCACAATCGCCAGGTTCACCAAACGGTCAACCGCCCTCACCAGGTTCACCTAATGGTCAACCACAATCGCCAGGATCTCCCGACGGACAACCACAATCACCAGGCTCACCTAATGGTCAACCACAATCGCCAGGTTCACCAAATGGTCAACCACAATCACCAGTTTCACCTAATGGTCAACCACAATCACCAGGATCCCCCAACGGCCAACCACAATCACCAGGTTCACCAAACGGTCAACCACAATCACTAGGCTCACCTAATGGTCAACAACAATCGCCAGGTTCACCAAACGGTCAACCACAATCACCAGGTTCACCTAATGGACAACCACAACCGCCAGGATCCCCCAACGGCCAACCACAATCACCAGGTTCACCAAACGGTCAACCACAATCACCAGGTTCACCTAATGGACAACCACAATCGCCAGGATCTCCCAACGGCCAACCACAATCACCAGGCTCACCTAATAGTCAACCACAATCGCCAGGATCTCCCGATGGCCAACCACAGTCACCAGGTTCACCAAACGGTCAACCACAATCACCTGGCTCACCTATTGGTCAACCACAATCGCCAGGATCTCCCGACGGCCAACCACAGTCGCCAGGATCTCCCGACGGCCAACCACAATCGCCAGGCTCACCAAACGGTCAACCACAATCACCAGGATCCCCCGACGGCCAACCACAGTCACCAGGAACTCCCGACGGCCAACCACAATCACCAGGCTCACCTAATGGTCAACCACAATCACCAGGATCACCAAACGGTCAACCACAATCACCAGGTTCACCAAACGGTCAACCACAATCACCAGGCTCACCTAATGGTCAACCACAGTCGCCAAGATCTCCCGACGGTCAACCACAGTCGCCAGGTTCACCAAACGGTCAACCACAATCACCAGGCTCACCTAATGGTCAACCACAATCGCCAGGAACTCCCGACGGCCAACCACAGTCGCCAGGATCTCTCGACGGCCAACCACAATCGCCAGGTTCACCAAACGGTCAACCACAATCACCAGGATCCCCCGACGGCCAACCACAGTCGCCAGGATCTCCCGATGGCCAACCACAATCACCAGACTCACCTAATGGTCAACCACAATCGCCAGGATCTCCCGACGGCCAACCACAGTCGCCAGGATCTCCCGACGGCCAACCACAATCGCCAGGTTCACCAAACGGTCAACCACAATCACCAGGCTCACCTAATGGTCAACCACAATCGCCAGGTTCACCTAATGGACAACCACAATCGCCAGGATCCCCCGACGGCCAACCACAGTCGCCAGGATCTCCCGGAGGCCAACCACAATCACCAGGCTCACCTAATGGTCAACCACAATCGCCAGGATCTCCCGACGGCCAACCACAATCGCCAGGTTCACCAAACGGTCAACCACAATCACCAGGCTCACCTAATGGACAACCACAATCGCCAGGATCCCCCAGCGGCCAACCACAATCACCAGGTTCACCAAACGGTCAACCACAATCACCAGGTTCACCTAATGGACAACCACAATCGCCAGGATCTCCCAACGGCCAACCACAATCACCAGGCTCACCTAATAGTCAACCACAATCGCCAGGATCTCCCGATGGCCAACCACAGTCACCAGGTTCACCAAACGGTCAACCACAATCACCTGGCTCACCTATTGGTCAACCACAATCGCCAGGATCTCCCGACGGCCAACCACAGTCGCCAGGATCTCCCGACGGCCAACCACAATCGCCAGGTTCACCAAACGGTCAACCACAATCACCAGGATCCCCCGACGGCCAACCACAGTCACCAGGAACTCCCGACGGCCAACCACAATCACCAGGCTCACCTAATGGTCAACCACAATCACCAGGATCACCAAATGGTCAACCACAATCACCAGGTTCACCAAACGGTCAACCACAATCACCAGGCTCACCTAATGGTCAACCACAGTCGCCAAGATCTCCCGACGGTCAACCACAGTCGCCAGGTTCACCAAACGGTCAACCACAATCACCAGGCTCACCTAATGGTCAACCACAATCGCCAGGATCTCCCGACGGCCAACCACAGTCGCCAGGATCTCTCGACGGCCAACCACAATCGCCAGGTTCACCAAACGGTCAACCACAATCACCAGGATCCCCCGACGGCCAACCACAGTCGCCAGGATCTCCCGATGGCCAACCACAATCACCAGACTCACCTAATGGTCAACCACAATCGCCAGGATCTCCCGACGGCCAACCACAGTCGCCAGGATCTCCCGACGGCCAACCACAATCGCCAGGTTCACCAAACGGTCAACCACAATCACCAGGCTCACCTAATGGTCAACCACAATCGCCAGGATCTCCCGACGGCCAACCACAATCGCCAGGATCCCCCGACGGCCAACCACAGTCGCCAGGATCTCCCGGAGGCCAACCACAATTACCAGGCTCACCTAATGGTCAACCACAATCGCCAGGATCCCCCGACGGCCAACCACAATCGCCAGGTTCACCAAACGGTCAACCACAATCACCAGGCTCACCTAATGGACAACCACAATCGCCAGGATCCCCCAGCGGCCAACCACAATCACCAGGTTCACCAAACGGTCAACCACAATCACCAGGTTCACCAAACGGTCAACCACAATCACCAGGTTCACCAAACGGTCAACCACAATCACCAGGTTCACCAAACGGTCAACCACAATCACCAGGCTCACCAAACGGTCAACCACAATCACCAGGCTCACCTAATGGTCAACCACAATCGCCAGGATCACCTAATGGACAACCACAATCGCCAGGATCCCCCAGCGGCCAACCACAATCACCAGGTTCACCAAACGGTCAACCACAATCACCAGGTTCACCTAATGGACAACCACAATCGCCAGGATCCCCCAACGGCCAACCACAATCACCAGGTTCACCAAACGGTCAACCACAATCACCAGGCTCACCTAATGGACAACCACAATCGCCAGGATCTCCCAATGGCCAACCACAGTCGCCAGGATCCCCCGACGGCCAACCACAGTCGCCAGGATCTCCTGGTGGCCAACCACAATCGCCAGGTTCACCAAACGGTCAACCACAATCACCAGGCTCACCTAATGGTCAACCACAATCGCCAGGATCTCCCGACGGCCAACCACAATCACCAGGCTCACCTAATGGTCAACCACAATCGCCAAGATCTCCCGGCGGCCAACCACAATCACCAGACTCACCTAATGGTCAACCACAATCGCCAGGATCTCCCGGCGGCCAACCACAATCACCAGACTCACCTAATGGTCAACCACAATCGCCAGGATCTCCCGACGGCCAACCACAGTCGCCAGGTTCACCAAATGGTCAACCACAATCACCAGGCTCACCTAATGGTCAACAACAATCGCCAGGATCTCCTGACGGCCAACCACAGTCGCCAGGATCTCCCGACGGCCAACCACAATCTCCAGGTTCACCAAACGGTCAACCACAATCACCAGATTCACCAAACGGTCAACCACAATCACCAGGTTCACCAAACGGTCAACCACAATCACCAGGCTCCCCAACGGTCAACCACAATCACCAGGATCTCCCAGCGGCCAACCACAATCGCCAGGCTCTCCTAATGGCCAACCACAGTCGCCAGGATCTTCCGACTGCCAACCACAATCGCCAGGTTCACCAAACGGTCAACCACAATCACCAGGCTCACCTAATGGTCAACCACAATCGCCAGGTTCACCTAATGGACAACCACAATCGCCAGGATCCCCCGACGGCCAACCACAGTCGCCAGGATCTCCCAGCGGCCAACCACAATCACCAGGCTCACCTAATGGTCAACCACAATCGCCAGGATCTCCCGACGGCCAACCACAGTCGTCAGGATCTCCCGACGGCCAACCACAGTCGCCAGGTTCACCAAACGGCCAACCACAATCACCAGGCTCACCTAATGGTCAACCACAATCGCCAGGATCTCCCGACAGCCAACCACAGTCGCCAGGATCTCCCGACGGCCAACCACAGTCGCCAGGTTCACCAAACGGTCAACCACAATCACCAGACTCACCTAATGGTCAACCACAATCGCCAGGATCTCCCGACGGCCAACCACAGTCGCCAGGATCTCCCGACGGCCAACCACAATCGCCAAGTTCACCAAACGGTCAACCACAATCGCCAGGTTCACCTAATGGACAACCACAATCGCCAGGATCTCCCGATGGCCAACCACAGTCGCCAGGATCCCCCGACGGCCAACCACAGTCGCCAGGATCTCCTGGTGGCCAACCACAATCGCCAGGTTCACCAAACGGTCAACCACAATCACCAGGCTCACCTAATGGTCAACCACAATCGCCAGGATCTCCCGACGGCCAACCACAATCACCAGGCTCACCTAATGGTCAACCACAATCGCCAGGATCTCCTGATGGCCAACCACAATCGCCAGGTTCACCTAACGGCCAACCACAGTCGCCAGGATCTCCTGATGGCCAACCACAATCGCCAGGTTCACCTAACGGTCAACCACAATCACCAGGTTCACCTAATGGTCAACCACAATCGCCAGGATCCCCCGACGACCAACCGCAATCACCAGGATCTCCCGACGGCCAACCACAGTCGCCAGGATCTCCCGACGGTCAACCACAGTCGCCAGGATCTCCCGACGGCCAACCACAGTCGCCAGGATCTCCCAACGGCCAACCACAATCGCCAGGTTCACCAAACGGTCAACCACAATCACCAGGATCCCCCGACGGCCAACCACAGTCACCAGGAACTCACGACGGCCAACCACAATCACCAGGTTCACCTAATGGTCAACCACAATCGCCAAGATCTCCTAACGGCCAACCACAGTCGCCAGGATCTCCCGACGGCCAACCACAGTCGCCAGGATCTCCCGACGGCCAACCACAGTCGCCAGGATCTCCCGACGGTCAACCACAATCTCCAAATGGACAGGAACCTAATGATCAACCTTCTTCTTGTCAACGTCCTCCTGGTCAGCAATCACCTCCTAAGCAACCATCATCAGGCGATAATTCTGTAAAAGATAGCCAATCAGGTTCCGGACCACAACCTTCTGCACCCGGAGATAATGGAGACGTGACTTTACAGAATAAAGGTATCTTTACATAATATTTTCTTAAGATATTTTAGAACGTTTTTCGTGAAAACGTCAAAAATGTCAAATTTTAATATATTTTACATATACAGAGTGTTTCAATATGTTCTAGTTCAAATGAGTTTCAAATTAACAATTCATATTTTGACGCAAGTTATTTTTAATATTTATATTAATAGGTATATAGATAGAGTAAACATTTTGTTATTTTGTAACAGTTTTACTGAGTTACATACAAATAAAAGGTAGTATTTATAAAACTTTAATCTAAGAAACTTTTATATATTGTAGAATTGCAAACTAGACATAAATCATTGAAATTCTTTTAGATTTTTACAATTTATTTAATATGTTTGTATATATACATACATATATGTGTGGGTGTGTGTGTGAATTTGTACAATGGAATTAAACACATTTTTTTTCCTATTTTTAAAGATAAAATGAAAGCATTACAAGTTAATATGAATTTGAAGCTGCTCATACTGCCACAAGGACCAAGGAACAGCAAGAACTGCTACTGCGCGTGTGACAGTCAGGATCCACCAAAATTACTACCATTAAAAGATTTGCCATCAGAAGTGAATGGAAATTAAGAAAATATATTATTTTTATGCTATATTGTCATATAGATATATAAGATTTATATTATTTACGTTATACAGAGTGTTTTAAATGGTGAAGGGAAATAAAAATATTAATTATTATTATTTTTGTTGTTTCTTTTTTTCGTATAAATCTTTTGAATTTTTAAGCTATTCCACACTTATTGTATAGATCGATTGCGTATTAAGGGTTTGAATATATAAACTACCGGCCAAAAGTTTGAGTCCACTAATAAAAAAAAATCTAATAAGTAAATATTTAAAAAAAAAGTGATACATAGCAATCTGCACGCTTACATATTCTATTGCTCATTTAATTTGCCTAAAAGCTTATTTCTTTTTATATTAGTTAAGGAAAGAGCAATAAACAGTTATTGTATCCGATTACTGTCAGTCGCGGAAGTAGTAGGTTGACAAACCAATTGTCAAAAATGTATTACCTCATTAATGCAGTTGAATCATAAAAATATTTTATAAAAAAAAGGATTCTCTTTCTAAGCAATTTTTCTTACGGTCTGGCGCTGTTTCTTTATCTATGAGAAGAGAAATCTAGCCTAAATCAAAGGCATAACGAAAAAGGACCAATATAACAATTTGGACCAAACAACACTTCCTCCGGACTAAGGTTAAAAGGCTGAGGATTTATTTTCCAACAAGATAAAGATCCTAAACATAGTTAGAAAACATGACCTGGCCACCCCAAAGGTCCGATTTTAATCCCATTGAACTTTTGTGGTTGAAACTCTATCGAAACGTTCAGGAAAAGTGTCCATCTTCACAGCAAGCCATGTAGAATGCATTGGAGAAAAGCTGGAAAAATATTTCTTAAAAGACTATAGATAAATGAATTGCTCACATGCCTACATTGGTAAAAAAATTAAAAAAGTGCAATTAGCAAGCTCATGTATTTCTACTTCTATAACCTTAGACGTATTCCATACATTTTTCCTTACAAAACCAAAATTAAAGTGTATTTATTTAAATTGTATACAACAATAAATCTTTGCACTATCCCTTCCATTTGTTGGACATATTCACTTCCACTAGAAGAGATTTCTAGTAGAAACCTTTGGCAACAGAACAGAATGACGTTTGTGAAGTGATCACAATAGGTTTAGGGAAACCTGGTTGAGTTTGTGGGCTCTTCTCACCAGGAGCCAGGAACTAGCGTTTGGAACCCTCGTGACTTTAGTCTTAAGTCGTGGAGTGTGTAGTTTTCAGAGGAGCTCAATTCGATATTTATTGACGTGACAACGTCTTAAATTAGGTTGCGGCTCGGAGTCACATATGAAAAAGGTAACGTAACGATGTGTCAACTGTCACCGAACTATGATCGGTCCGCCGCGCGTATCACTTGACACATGTACAATGTTTAAGTAAACAACATATATTTTCTATAGTTAAAATTTGTGCAATTTATATTATAATTATTAATCATATCAATAAATATTCTACCGAGAAAAAGACGTTGTCACGTAAAATTTTCGCCCGTAAAACCCACTTTACAGGCAACCATTTTTTTTATCGAGTTGGTCTCCTCTGACACTCCTCCGTTCGCTCTATCTGACGTACACATGTGATCATCTTATTGATTCTAAGTGGAAAAGTTATAAATAAAAAAATATATTACATTTCTTGAATGTTATTATTTTTGTACAAGAAAATAATAAATAAAATGTAGAAGTTTAAGATATTTAGACGAAAAATCTGTTTAAACTCTCTTATGTGTATTTTATTAAAAACACAAAAATTCGTCAATTCTTTTTCTTTTTTTTGTTATTTTCAACAAGAATATAAATTCAGGTTTCCATACAGTTTTATTTGTTTCTTCATAGTTTTTCATAGTGGTCTCAAACTTTTGTCCGGTAGTGTACCTATACCAATTTATATTACAACGGCTTCGATTTTTTTTAAAGAAATTGGGATTACCAATCAAGAATTAATATATACATATATAATTTCTAATTTCAAAAAAAAAACAAAATCATTTTTCTATATAACCTTGTTCGAGCATAAACATCAATATTTTTTTACCATATTACCTACATAGAAGACCGTCGTGGCGCAGAGGCGTAAGCGTCTGCCTGTAAACGCGACGGTTTGAGGGTTCGATTCCCACTCGAAGAAGATGGATGTTTTTATTTCCATTTTCTTCGCTCTGGAAATTAGACAAAGCGCGACGTTGAGTTCCGCCACTCAACACGCAATGCTTCGAAAACGGCGGAAAGCGGGGACGGAGAAAGCAGGGATTAAGCAACGGAGTGTCTTAACACTAGGTTCATTTGGTTCCCGCAGTTCCCTCTGCCTACCCTGCAATATGCGGGATAAAGCGTGAAACTAAAAAAAAAGTTACATACATAGTTTAAAAAAGACGTACGAGAGCTTTAATATATGAAAATATTATAGGTTACTTATTTTTATTATAAAAAAAAAACACATTTTGTGAAAAAAAAATGGGGCATTTCATTCAAATGCTGTTTAATTTAATATCTTATATAATATACATAATACAATTATTAATATTTTTTTATTTATTATCTGTTACAATTCGTTTAGATCTTCTTTTTTTTAAATAATACAAAGAAAAAAAATACACAGCCGCATTGTTATGTCAAATCGACTCTAAAAAATAATATATATATAGAAATTAAAAAAAAAAGATAATACAAAATATATATGTACATCCTATTATTAATATTATAAGTACTTTTTAGTGGACGCCTATAAAAAAATATATTCGAGACATAATATATATATATATAAAAAAATAAAGATACAAAAACAAAATAATACTGTGTTACAATAATACATATTTAAAAAAAAATTATAACTCAATTAAAAATTAGAATAAAAATGAAGAAATTTATACATACAAGTGGCGATTAAAGTTCTTTGTGAGAAAGAGAGATATATATATCTCTATTTCACATTTTAGAACAACTTAACTAAATTTCTCCATTTTTTTTTCTTAAATTTCAAATAATCTTAAACAATTAAAAAAGAAAGTGCTTCCAAATTGACACAAACATTCATTCATAAACAAACTTTAACAAACTTCAAAAAAAAAAAAATTGAAAACGCCAAAAACACAATGGCACGTACAAATAATTAATTATTATTAGAATATTATGAAAAAAACCTTTTTTTATATATATTTGTCCATATATTATAATATACATATATATCTTTGCATATTTATAGGACAATAAATCAAATCCTGTTTCTATCCTTTTCTTACATATACAGAGTGATAGAGACAACTATAGTAGAATGATAAATTAAGAATTAATTATATTTGAAATAAATAAATATTTAAAAAAAATCAAGCAAAACTTTATTAAATATATTTAAAAAAAAATAAAAATTAGTGATTTTTTTAATTTATCATTCTCTATAGTAATATCTATAAAGTCTATGATTTGATACTTATTAAAAAAAAACAATTAGTAACTTTAAATCGAAGCACCGTTTGGTTTTTTTTATGAAAAATAACAATTTTACTTTATATTATAATGTATATATATTAAATAATCATTTAAATATATTATTCGACAGCCATTTTGTGTATAGATAAAAAATTATAATTTATGACGAAAATTGAATTTAAACGTAAATTATATCCGATCTGTGCGTGTTTGAAAATTAAAAAAAAAAAAACAAACATTTTTAGACCACCTATTTTTGTATTTAATAATAATAATAACACCCATACATAAATTAAAAATTCTAAAAAAAAACACAGATAAGCAAATGGCGGACGGAAATGTCAGAAAACAAAATGGCCGCCGAAACATATGTATATTTTTTAACAAGTTACTATTAGATTATTAGGTTAGTTTTTGGTATAGGATGTTTAAATAATTTAAGAAGCTTCACGCGTAGTAAAAATATTTACTCATTTGACGACCTATTTTTGTCATATTCGTGCACAATTCTTGATCTCTGAAAAAAAAATTTATTAAAAATTAATGAAAATTCCTTCACGCTCTATCCCGCATATAGCAGGATAGGCATAAAAAATATTATAAAGACATGATTTTCATTTTTTGCTAATTTTAGAGTCTTTGCCATAAAGAAAAAATATAAAAAAATATGAAGAAAATATAACTTGAATATCGCCGTGGCGTAAAAGTGGCAGTTTCTGGGTTCGATTTCCGCTGAAAAGGATTGATAATTTCATTTACATTTTCTTCACTCTGGAAACTCAATAGGAAATGGCTAGAAAGGCGAAAAGCGGGAAATAAAGTCTAACACTAGGTTCTGTGATTCCCTCCGCCTATCCTACTACGCGGGATAAAGCGTGAAGCTTAACAAAGGATTCTTGACGCTGTAGCTAGCTAGCTTTGGCGCATAGAGGAATAGACATATGAACTCCAATATTAAGATCAACGTCTTTATGCTAATTTCTGAGCTTTTGCCATAAAGAAAAATAATAAAAAAATAATAAATAAAATTAAAAAAAAAATTAAAAAAAATACAATAAATAAAAAAAACACATCATGCTGTATCACGCGTTTAACAGAATATACATAAAAATACCAATATTAAGACCCACTTCAACTTATTGCTAATTTCAAAGCCTTGCCACAAAGAAAAAATATAAAAAAATATAAAAAAAAAACATCTCTTAAAGAAAACATCAACACATCAGGAATCGAACCAACGCCCTCTTACGAACCGTGCAAGCGCTTTCACCACTAAGCTATACGATCTTCATCTCACCACATCGAAATCCTTATAAAGCTTTACACAACTTATTTCGATGTTACCATCTCTTAATAGGGAGATTCTTACAAATTTCCGCTACACAAAGAACAATTGGTGACGAGAGAATGCTATTTTTAAGTTCTTTGATTTTCGCGATCTTTATACATTTTAAATAAAAACATTTAAACGGATTTATCGCGTATATTAACATTTTTTATGAAACCCATCACACCACACCAGAGGGCAGGATACAGTCAGCTCATTCTGCAGGAATCCAGGGCAGTGCGCGAGGCAACCCAGGAACCGTTGGCGGTAGTTTGATATAATAATTATATCAAACGACAGACGAATGCCACCTCAGTCTACCCGTGACGGCGGAACTACTGTAAAGTGTTCGAAACGTCGGGTTTCATAAAAAATGCTAATTTTTTTTTTCTAGCTTCACGCTTTATCTCGCATATTGCAGGGTAGGCAGAGGGAACTGCAGGAACCATTTTAAACGTAGTGTTAGACACTCCGTTGCTTAGTTCCTGCTTTTCCGCCTTTTTCGAGGCATTGCGTGTTTAGTGGCGGAACTCAACGCCGCGGTTTGCCTAGTTGCCAGAGCGAAGAAAACGGAAATAGAAAAATCCATCTTCCCCTCATGGGTATCGAACCCTCAAACCGTCGCGTTTACAGGCAGACGCTTACGCCTCTGCGCCACGACGGTCCTCTTTCCTCTTTTACTAAATATCTGTGGACAAATTTAAAAAATCATAAAAATATAAAAAAAACCCCTCACCTCAAATCCCCCCAGCCTCCATTTCCCTTGGTTAACTTCTTATTATGCTTCGCCCCACCAGCTGTTATGGTTCCCGTCACTCTGTATGGGAAAAGATATGACTTGGCGTCTTTCAAAAGCTTTTGCACTTTATTTATAGCAGTTGACGCGTTACAGTTCGTTTTTTTATGGTGAAAACCACTGAAATGGAAAAGTTTAGTCGAATGTCAATATTTAGTAAAAAAAAATGATGAGTTTAGTAAAAAAATTCAAATGATTTTTTTTTTAGCTTCACGCTTTATCCCGCACATAGCAGGGATAGGCAGAGGGAACTGCAGGGAACCGTGGGAACCTAGTGTTAAGACACTCCGTTGTTTATTCCCTACTTTCTTCGTCCCCACTTTCCAGCCTTTTACGAGGCATTGCGTGTTGAGTGGCGGAACTCAACGCCGCGCTTTGCCTAGTTTTGCCACAGTGAAGAAAATGGAAATAGAAAAATCCATCTTCTCCGACTGGGGATCGAACCCAGAAACCGTCGCGTTACAGGCACACGTTGCGCCTCTGCGCCACGACGGTCCTCTTGAATGATTTAAAAAATGAAAAACATTATAATTTTAATAATATAAATAGTTTATTAAGAAAATGTCTAAATATGCATGGAAACCGTTGAAAGGTTATAGAAAACTTAGAATATCAATATTTAGTGAAAAAATATATACAGGTGTGGCTGTTACCACGACCGTCATTTAAAGCATAGTATTAACTAGCCTTTATAAACTTGGTAAAATTGTAAAACAAGTAATGCATTCAAAAAAAAATTGAAAGTAATAATTAAATTATTGTTCCAAAATAAAACACCATTAGTCAAGTATGACGCGAGCGTACACTGGACTGTCAGAGCGGGACGGAGATATAGCTCTTTCTCATTACATTATTTTTTGAATGAAAGGTGACAGATTGATAAATGAGTTTGCATTTAATTTTAAATCAATGCCAAAAAACTAAAAAAATATCTCGAATTCATCTTCTTATTAAAAATCGCAAATGTATATATTACTTTTTTTAGTTCCTTACTGTAACCCGCTCATAGCAAGGTAGTGTTAAGACTCTCTGCAGTATATATATATATATATATTATATATTATATATATATATATATATTATATATATATATATATATATATATATATATATATATATATATATATATATATATATATATATATATATATATATATATATATATATATATATATATATATATATATATATATATATATATATATATATATATATATATATATATATATATATATATATATATAATAAATAAAATCTCAAAAAAATCACTATATCATCCAAACATAAAGACAAAAAAATATATGAAAATAAAAACTCACCACTCTCCAATATGAAAAACTCTCGGTCCTTTACACAGAATAACTTTAAATTTCTCTCTCCCAGGTCGATTTTGTGAGAGATGTAGGAGAGAATAGTCCCAATTATAATCGTCGTACGCGCAAAACTGCTCCTCTAACTCCATTATACTTTCCCATACAGTCTTATTGAACACCATGCCCATGTTGTGCATACTTGAATGCCATGGGGTTATTTCCACCTTTAAAATTAAATTATATATATATATATATATATATATATATATATATATATATATATATATATATATATATATATATATATATATATATATATATATATATATATATATATATATATATATATATATATATATATATATATATATATATATATATATATATATATATATATATATATATATATATATATATATATATATATATATATATATATATATATATATATATATATATATATATATATATATATATATATATATATATATATATATATATATATATATATATATATATATATTACGATTTTTTTGATATGGCTAGTTTAGGGTTAAGATATGTTATTTATAAAAGCATGTTAATTGATGTTATTGTATTGGTATTGTATTACACTTAATATTTTATTAGTAAAATCTATGGAGCTATTTTAATATACCTAAATAAGCAGAGGAGGAATTTTTAGACACTATTTTTATTAACTTTCTCTAAGTAAAGAGAGTTAAAAAAACACATATACCGAGAGAGTTAAGACACTCCGTTCCCTACTTTGTAATGTTTAATTGAATTTTAAATACTTAAAATTTTTTAACTTCATATTTTTATTCCTTCTCCGCTAATAATTTTACTTGCAATATATTAATATTTAAATCGAAACTATGCTAACATGTTATTAATTCGAGCTTATTTATTTTATTTACAAATACAATCTAAATAAATGCTTTAATATTTAAATACATACATTTCTAAATTGTTATTAAAACAAGCAGGCATTACATTCATTAAAAATTAGAAAAAAATATCTTAGACTAGAACTTAGGTTTAAACAATACTAAAAAGTCAAAAAATTAAAAAAAAAAAAAACACTTTAAATAATTTAAAAGTGTGAAAATTTTTTTTTGAGCTTCATATTCCGCACATAGCAGGGTAGGCAGAGGGAACTGCAGGAACTATATCAACTTTAGTGTTAGGACACTCCGTTGCTTAGCCCTTGCTTTCTCCGTCCCCGCTTTCCGCATTTTTCGAGGCATTGCGTGATGAGTGGCGGAACTCAACGCCGCGTTTAGCCTAGTCTCCAGAGCGAAGAAAATGGAAATAGAAAAATCCATCTTCCCCTCATGGGAATCGAACCCTCAAACCGTCGCGTTTACAGGCAGACGCTTACGCCTCTGCGCCACGACGGTCCATTAAAAAAAAACAATGCAAAATGAAAAACTATGCAATACAGTATATTAAATTTTTTTAATTATGAATCATGCTTAGCATACATTAGCAAGCCATCTAATGGTTAGAACTAAAATTAAAAAAAAAAACAAAAACAGATTATAAAATGGTCCTCTCACAAGCAATACAGTCAAATATATTTTTATATAGATTTAATTTTTAAAAAAATATATATATAATTAAATAAAAAAGTCAAAAATAAATTATGTCACAGATAAAAAATTCGACTTTCTTACAAAATTGTATACAAAAGATTTTTTTTTAAAATAGAAAAATATATTTACTATCTTTTTCTACATATTTCACTACGTGCTAAGTAATTCATACTTGCATTAAAAGCCTAGTGTTAAGAAGCTTTCATGCATTACATTCAATTTTATAACACATGACATATACAAAAAATAATTAAAAAAATCTTTTTAATCTGTAAAAAAAATGAATTCAGACTGAAATAGTTTAGCTAATTACAGCTAATTAAAATGCAATACTCAAACAAGAAAATATGTTAACGAACACCCTATCTAAGTCACGAGAAAAAAAACTGTACAACAAAAAAAATAAAGAGTTCAATAGATTTTCAACTCTTGAAGAAATGTAACATATTTACTGGAATATCAAATCAAATCAAATCAAATCAAATATACTTTATTGTACACCAAAAACAGAAATATAAAAAGAAACACAACACAATAGTAAACACGGTACAAAAGGCGGTCTTATCGCTAGAAGAGCGATCTCTTCCAGACAACCTTTGGATAGAGGACATTGAAGATAACGAAAAGGGTTTGGAGGTGTACATACTTTAAATTATAAATATACTTATACATACATATTACATATATACATACACAGTATACACACATTACATACTATATAAAATACATAAATAAAATATAAATACATATATATATATATATATATATATATATATATATATATATATATATATATATATATATATATATATATATATATATATATATATATTATATATATATATATATATATATATATATATATATATATATATATATATATATATATATATATATATATATATATATATATATATATATATATATATATAAAGATGTATCTAAATTTTTATAACGAAAAAACAATGTTACCAAAACGAAAGAATACATGGAAAAATTAGATTTTTTTAGATTAAATTAAATAAGAATCCATTAAGAACTAAATTATTATTTTTTTATTATGAGAGACAAGAAGAAGAAGAAGAAGAAATAAAAAAAATTACATCCTCAAAAAGACCAACCTAACTCAACTAAACGTATAGCGAGAGAGAAAAAAACATTACAGAAAAATTCTATAAAGCCATTCTTAAACACTATTTACTTTAGAAACAGACGTTCATTCAAAATTATAAATATAAATTTTGATAAAATAAAGAAAAAAATCTCCACATGCAAATTCGGATACAGATACAAAATATATCTTTAAGACAACAACAAAAAATCCACTAATTAAAAAAAATAACAACTAGAAAAAGAACAGAACAACCTTCTCGAATAGGGTAAGAAATATTTTGACAATACCATCAATCTCTTTTTAAAACAATTAAAAAAAAATGTCACTAAAAAAAACTCTAGTCAAAGTACAAAAAAATACATCATATAAAAAAAACAGTCGAGCCAACCACACCCAAAAAAAATTACACTTCCATTAAAAAAAAAGGGGGGAAAAATCTAAAAAAAAAGCATTCTTCTCCACCTTTTGGGTACTCGAATAGAGATTCGGATAAACTTGGTAGTTCCACTCTTGCTGTCTCTTTCTCCTCTCTTCGCTCACCGCGCGCACTTGTTGTATGTAGTTCAGTGTTAAATGCTTCTTTCTCTGTTTTATTAAGTATTTTTTTTGTAATATTAATAAAAGCCCTACACAACACGGCCATTACGTTGAAAATAAAAAAAAAACAAATGTCAATCATTTTGACAGCTGTCAAAAAATCGTAACATTGAATTAAATTTAATTAATATTTTTTAATTTAAATAACAGTTACAATTCTGAAATCAATAACCTATTTAAATTTGAATTCAATAAAAAGTGACAACAATAAGATCGACGTGCCTCCCTAGATTTTGACAGCTACCAAACAGATCTGTAATTTTGTGTCTAGTTTATTTGACATGCTTCTATTTCAGTATTATTTCTTTTTTTAACAAAAGTAAGTATATATCATCATAAAGAAAACAATTAAAAAATTAACAATGACAGCTGTCAAATATAACTATCAATATATATTACCTGTATTTATACACAACAACAAAACGCTATGCAAATAAATTATTTAGTAAATAAAAAACATAACTGTGTGAAAATGTTAAGTTATTTAATTTTAGCATATTATTGTATGGCATGAAGAATGAATGAATGAGTGTAAATTGAATGAAAACAAAAATTAAAAAAAAAGTATATTTATCCGCCATATTGAAAAAAAATATTAAAGCCATTTTGTTTCATTGCACATTTACGCTAAGCATTGTAGTGATTATAGTTTGCTTTATGACATTTAAATAAACAATTAAACCATAGATTAAAAATACGTTCATATATTATTTTTTTAAACTATAAACGCAATGATCTAATATTATAAGGCCTAATCGAAAAAACCATTATTATTATTTATAATATCTATATATTGCTATAAACTAAAAAAGTAATAGATTTATTAAATGTAATATTTAAATTTTAAATTTAAAAAGGGAAATATGTAATATTTGTAATAAATAATATATAATAACTTTATATATACATATATGTTTCTTCACGCTTCATCCCACATATATTAAGATCAATAGAAAAAAAGCACCAAAACCAACCTAACCCCCCCCCCTTCCCCCCTTTCACAATCCTACCCCCCAAATCATCAAAAAACCCATAAAAAATCCCAAAATGTAAACAATATAATAAAAACAACTATATAATAGAACAAAACTCACCTTATCACTGGTACTGTGATACTGATAAGTCTTGAGATAGGTCCCGAGACACAACATTTCGCATTGCGGACACGTTTTGTCCGCAGTAGACCGTAAAAGGTACAACATATGGATGAAGTCCTCTGCTACATAATGATCTTCTTCCAAAAACACTACCATACCTTGAAAAAATAACTATTTTTAGTCGTTCATTCATTAAATCGTTCACTCGTTCAATTAGTTCAATCGTTCTTTTGTTAAAAAATGTAATATTTATCTATTTCATTCATTCGTTTTTCTATTATTTAGTAAAATAATATGTTATTTATTAATTTAATTTATCATTCACTCTTTCATTTCTATCATTCGCTCTATTGTTTGTAATTAAGATGATTGTGTCATTTGAAATATATTTTTTGATGACAATATATCTTCTTCAAAAACTACCCTACCTAAAAAAAATCGTTCATCCATTCAATTATTTCATTCGTTCTTAATTTTTTTATTATAAAGCAATATTTATAAAGTCGTTCACTCATTCATTTATATCATTAATATTTTTTAAATGTAAAATCTATTTAGCTAAGCGTTTTATTATCCACTGTCAACAATTTGACGACGAATTGTTGAATAATTTGTAAAAATTGTTACACACATACATACATACATACACATAAATATACACACGTACATTTTTTTAGTAATTAGTGAAAAATCCAATCCCTTAATTCACATAAGCTGAAAATTATCACTTTATTTAAAATAAACATATCTACATATACATACACACATACATACATACACACATACACACATACATACACACTTACATACACACATACATACACACATATATACATACATACACACATACCTACATACATACATACACACATACATACACACACACATACATATATACATACATAAATACACACATACATATACACATACACACATACATACATACATACATACACACATACATACATACATACACATACACACACACACACACACACACACACACACATATACACACACACATACATACATACATACATACACACATACACATTCTCCAACTCACCAGTATGCCCGCTGGTACACTGCAACTGATTGAATATCCTATTAGCCTTCCACCACCAGTGGTGTTTTGTCTGCGTGTATTTCGCTTCACGATAATGGCCGTGCAGGTCCGGGTGTAAAGCGTTGTTGCAATTGAGTTTTATTGCTCTAGAAATAAGGGACATTATTAATATAACAAGGAGGGTGTATATGACAACGCGGCCTTAGTCAAAACTACCTATAGGGTAAAATATTTCAAGGCTATATACAAAAAACTAGTTAATAATTATCAACAGTTTAGTCACAGGATCGTTTTTCCCATTTCACAATATTCACACGTTCTGTGTAACGCGTGAGGTAGTCATTGTTAAATACAAATGACGTAAACATCTCGCACTACAACAATACTATTGAACGTTGTCAATCTGTCACCTTTCATTCAAGAAATAACTGAATGAGACAGAGCTATATCTCCGTCCCGCTCTGACAGTACAGTGTACGCTCGCGTCATACTTGACTAATGGCGTTTTATTTTGGAACAAGAATTTAGGTTATTTCCTTTGTTTGAAAAAAAAATCTTTTTAATTCTTTTTTAAATATTTGTTTTATAATTTTACTAACATTAGGTATAAAGGCTATACTTTAAATTAAGGTCGCGGTAACATCCCCACCCTGTATATTAAAAGTTACAACAGCGTCTGAATGAGCACGCGACAGTCATGGATTCGATTCTCATATTGGTAAATAGACAAAGCGCGGCGTTGAGTTCCGCCAATCAACCATTTGCGTAAAAACATTATAATATTTGTATTATTGTTGTAAAAAATACCTAATGCAGCGTCTACCTGCAAACGCGACGGTCTGTGAGTTCGATTCCCTTGAGAAGATGGAATTTTTCATTTCCTAGACAAAGCGCGGCGTAGAGTTCCGTCACTCAACACCCAATGCCTCTAAAAAGGCGCAAAGCGAGAACTGAGAAGAAAGCAGGGACTAAGCAACGGAGTGTCTCAACACTAGGTTCCTATGGTTCCTGCAGTTCCCTCTGCCTACCCTGCTATGTGCGGGATAAAGCGTGAAACGATAAAAAAATTATATATACTCACTGTTCCAATTTAGCGTCCCTTGGACAATCGTTGGGATCGACGCCTGGGAACTCCGTGGGATGGGTTTGTATAGAATATGGGTAAAATATTTGCATCACCTATAAAAAAACCCATGGGCACATTATTATGGAGAAAATAAGGAAATTACACTATATAATTAAAATAATTAATTTTTAAATTGTTTAATTTCAATAATATTTTATATTACCTAAAGAAAACATATGACCGTCGTGGCGCAGAGGCGCAACGTCTGCCTGTAACGCGACGGTTACTGGGTTCGATCCCCAGTCGGAGAAGATGGATTTTTCTATTTCCATTTTCTTCGCTCTGGCATCTAAGGCAAAGCGCGGCGTTGAGTTCCGCCACTCAACACGCAATGCCTCGAAAACGGCGGAAAGTGGGGACGGAGTAAGCAGGGACTAAGTAACGGAGTGTCTTAACACTAGGTTCTTATGGTTCCTGCAGTTCCCTCTGCCTACTCTGCCATGTGCGGGATAAAGCGTGAAGCTAAAAAAAAAAAAAAAAAAAAAAAATTGAGCGCAGCGGGACTCGAACCTGCGTCTCTTGCAAACGGTGCAAGCACTCTGACTAATAAGCCATACGTTTTTCATAATGGCGTGTTGAAATTCTCATACGCTTTATACAAGTTATTTCGTAGTTAGCATCTCTGTAGGGAGATTTTTACAAATTTCCGCCACACAAAGAATATTACAAAGAACAATCGTTTGGCGAGAGAATGCTATTTTAATTAAACATTTCCTAACCTTAGTGTGGATTACAACTTTAAAAATCACAGATATATAAACTCATGTGAATTTTGTTCTATTATTAGAAAAAGATATGATTAATATAGAGATAAACCACTTTGTTATGAAAATGACAGTAATATAAAAGATATATATTTATAGAGTAAAAAACATACAAATATTAAAAAAAAACTGATTACACATCTCAGAAAAAAATCTAAAAAGCGATTAACCAATCACCATCGAGTTTGACTCAAACTTCGGCTACTTTCGGCAAAAACCGAAGATTGCCGAAAACAGCCGAAGTCACAAATTCTCCGTTCTCCGTAAGAGAGACGGAGAATATATTCTTACCTTAGTAAAATCTATACTCCGGACCAGATTATTAATTTCTTCATCATAATAATCGTGTGAGAAGATCAGCAACGTTTTATCAATATCTCTGGCTTGGGCTAACGATACTATCAAGTGTCTTAAATATGTAAGCCTCGTATGAACCTGTTGACAAAGTTAACTTAGTTAAACGTTGGTCAACGTTGGTCAACCGGATAATTACTATACATAAAAATAATAACCATTTTCATTTTAATGCAATTAAATATAACAATTTACAGAGTTGTTAGTCTAGTGCATTTAATTTAAAAAAAAACTGTCAAGTTGTAACTGTCAGACATAATGCGCGACATCTGTCAAAAAAAGCCTACATTTCGTTTAAACAAATATGCTAAAACATCTGTGCAGAAGAAATTTTAATAAGTTGTAATTTGAGAAATTCAACGAGAAACAAATTCAAGGGTATGGTTTAAGTTGTTTTAATTTTAAAATTTTTATTTATTTATTTATTTAGAACTTTATTGTCAAACTACAATAACGTAGATACAAAAGGCGGACTTAATGCCTGAAGGCATTCTCTACCAGTCAACCTTTAGGCAAAACATAAAATCGTGAAGACGGTGGCAATAAAAGTTAAAATATACATATAAATATAAGTAATAAATACATATATATCTATATACATACATATACATACACATACATACACACATACATACAAATACATATACATTTATATATAAAAGACAATAATAATAATAGAAACTTAACACAGATTCTTAACAAGATGTTCTTTTAAACGACGCCTGAAAAATGCCCTAGTAGGAGCTTTTCTGATTTCTTGTGGAAGTTTATTCCACGATCTGATAGCTTGTACAGAGAAGGAGTTAGAGACGAAACCAGAGTGGTGACTGGGAAAAGAGAGAAGGAGAGAATCGTTAGAGCGTAGCTGTCGATCGTGATTGTCACAGAGAAATTTAAAATTGTCTTTTAAGTAAACAGGAGATTGGGGATCAAAAAGAATGGAGAAAAGAAGACATAATAGTCGTAATTTTCTGCGTTGGCGGATGGGAAGCCATTTTAATTCTGCTAGACAATGAGAAATGTGGTCAAATTTTTTTTAGGAGTTCAAAAGTTATTTAGGAGGCGGTCAAGTTTGTTCAATAGGATTTCATTGAGATCAGGATAACACACAGCGTAATCTATAATTGGAAATATAAGCGCTTGAACAAAAAAACGAAAGATTTTAGTTTTAATAGGTAGAAAATTTCTTAAACGATTAAGGCACCTTAAAGTGGCAGTAACAGAACGACTAACTTCAGAAATATGCACATTCCAACTTAATGTAGAATCAATATGAAGTCCAAGAACTTTAACGTGGTAGAAGTATGGAATCGTCGTATTGCTAAATGCGATAAGTGGCAAAGAGCATACATTTAACTTAGACATATATATATATATATATATATATATATATATATATATATATATATATATATATATATATATATATATATATATATATATATATATATATATATATATATATATATATATATATATATATATATATATATATATATTATATATATATATATATATATATATATATATATATATATATATATATATATATATATATATATATATATATATATATATATATATATATATATATATATATATATATATATATATATATATATATATATATATATATATATATATATATATATATATATATATATATATATATATATATATATATATATATATATATATATATATATATATATATATATATATATATATATATATATATATATATAATATATATATATATATATATATATATATATATATAATATAATTATATTTTATTAACCAATATACAGAAGGTCTAATATATTTTTAAATCTAAGTGAGAATTGAACCCATAACAATCGTTATAATTGACTAATATACGTCATACTATATAACTTGACATCGCTTCGCTTTATCCCTAGCGGGATGCTTTCCGGGGAGTCCCCATTTTTCAGTGCTAAGTAATTTTTTTCAGATGGGAGAAAAACAAAAGAAACCCAAGCTCAAAAGAAATGTGTCTCCAAGAAAGGATGAAGAAGAATTGCAAAAGGAAGAACCCTATGTTAAGAATAAGTACAATCATTATATATATATGCTTATATATGCTTATATATATATATATATATATATATATATATATATATATATATATATATATATATATATATATATATATATATATATATATATATATATATATATATATATATATATATATATATATATATATATATATATATATATATATATATATTATATATATATATATATATAGAATTTAGGTTTCTATTAGTTCTAGAGATATATCCACATAAAAAATTACATACATGCAAACAGATAAAAAACAAATAAATTTAATGAAGTTTTATATATTTAGAAAATTGAACCCATGTCAAAAATCTCCACTAACTCTATACGAGCTGGCTGCCAAAGTTGTGGATGAACTTCCATTTCCAGAAGCCTTTAACTGGTCTGAGGAGGATGTGGGGGAGTGGATAGACGTGGAAGTTGGGTTACCAGAATATAAGGTACTTCTTACATGAGAGGAGAGAACGGAGTGTCTTAACACTTGGTTCCTCGTTACCAATTCTTTTATGTCCCGTAATACAGAGTGAAACCGCAAAAAACAAGATTTCATATGATATTATCGAGGACCGTCGTGGCGCAGTCTGCCTGTAAACGCGACGGTTTCTGGGTTCGATCCCCAGTCGGGGAAGATGGATTTTTTTATTTCCATTTTCTTCGCTACTTCGCGCAAAAGCGCGGCGTTGAGTTCCAACACGGAATGCCTTGAAAAAGGCGGAAACCAATGGACTAAGCAATGGAGTGTCCTAACACTGGATTTCTATGGTTGTTGCAGATCCCTCTGCCTACCCTGCCATGTGCAGGATAAAGCGTGAAGACATAAAAAAAGTCAATTGCGTGACTGTAAACGCGACAGTCGTGGGTACGATTCCCACTAGTGGAGAATGAATTATTTTAATGTTTATCCCCTTGTTAAGACAAAGCGTGGCGATCAGTACCACGCAATGTATCAGAATGTCAGAAAACGGATTATGTAATGTCTTAACACTAGGCTCTTTTTCTTATTTCCCTTTCACTATGCGGAATACAGCGTGAAGGTATAATATAGCAAAAGTTATTAAAATTCTAGGCTGCCTTTAAAAATTTTAAAAATGTTATGGGCAAAGTGTATAGAAAAACCTAGTAGATGCGAAGTTTCCGCCGCATCTGGCAACTAGGCAAGGGCGGCGTTGAGTTCCGCCACTCAACACGCAATGCCTGGGAATTAGGAGAAAAACGGGGAACGGAGTGTCTTAACACACTCTTTATTAAACCTTCACGCTTTATCCCGCACAAGGCAGGGTAGGCAGAGGGAACTGCAGGGACCGTGAGAACCTAGTGTTAAGACACTCCGTTGCTTAATCCCTGCTTTCTCCGTCCCCGCTTTCCGCCGTTTTCGAGGCATTGCGTGTTGAGTGGCGGAATTCAACGCCGCGCTTTGTATTGCGCTATATATTATGTATTATATATATTAGTAATTAATATTTATGATAAGAACATATAGTATAAGTTAAAAGAGGGTACGGACCAAGTGTCTGTAGTGTCAATTTAATTTAAAAAAAATCATTTTGCAGGAAACCTTCAAAGAGAACTATGTAAATGGCATGAGATTATTATTATTCGAAGACCCTTCGAACTTAGCAGCTATAAACATAAAGAAACTGGATCATATACAGGTTGGTTAAAAACAAAATTAATTTTAGAATTATACTCTGTGGATTGTACACAGATTATATTCTAATTTAACTTTAGATTTTACTAAAAGAAAAGATATTAGAGAAATTTTGAAGATTGGTAAAGAAACATATGAATATGAGAAATAAAGAAATTAATTTTAAATAAATTACTTTACTCAACACGGAATTATTATAAATATCGAACAGGACGTGAGGAACAGAGTGTCTTAACACTATCACATTTTCTCTGTCTATCCTGATAGTTAAAAAGATACCAAGGGAAGCTAAAAAAACACTAACGATGGAAATATTTAAAGAAAACATATAAAAATTTTAACGCAACGAAATTTGAATACGCGCCTCTTGGAAACTGTCCAAGCGCTCTGACCACTAAGCCATGCGTTCTCTATCATGCTGTGACGAATTCTATATGTTCAAATTTTTATATCTTACTCAAGTATTTTTCCTTAGTATGGATTAACACAAAATAAAAATATATATTTGTTCGTATAAAGGAAGAATGTCTTAATAGAAATGGTGTAGCCATAATTTTATATTATATTGGTGCAGGGTAGGCAGAGGGAAATGCAGGAACCATATGAACCTAGTGTTAAGACACTCCGTTGTTTAGTCCCTGCTTTCTCCATCCCCGCTTTCTGCTTTTTTTCGATTGCATTGCGTGTTGAGAGGCGGAACTGAACACCGCGCTTTGCCTGTTAGTTTCCAGAGTGAAAAAAATAGTAATATCCATCTTCCCCTCATGGGAATTGAACCCACAAACCGTCGCGTTTACAGGTAGACACTACGTCTCTGCGCCACGACGGCCTTCTTTAAAAATTTTAGAAAGTTAGTTTAAATAAAAATAAATGAAAATTTACTAAATGACCATTTCCAGTTGATTACCAAAAAGATACATCAACTATATGGTACCGAGTTCATCAAGTTCAGTAGAAGCATTGGTCTCCCGCCACGAAAGCCTTTAACGCATTGTACATACTTCAAATCTCGTACGGGACCGAGTTGGGGGATTCGACAGAATTGGACGAGGTTCGTTTCTCTTAGCTTCACGCTGTATCACGCATATCGTAGTGTATAGAGAACCTAGTGTTAAGACAATCCGTTCTTCCGTTTGTGGTTAGGTTAAAAATTGGGAGTTGAGTATCGTTTCTACTATTTTTTGTGCCGCAAGCAAATTATACTGCTATAATAGTTTTTACTTTCAAGTAAAAAAATAATATGACAAATGACGGAAAAACAAATACATATAAAGAGATTTTTTTTTGATTTCAATAACAACCAATGACCAACTTGAGGACTATAACTTAGGGTTTATAGTAGGAATTTACATTTCTCATGGTCTTGGACTATAATCCACAGTCCAAGACCAGTCCAGTTCACTGGAATGGGCTAGACCCATTCTAGTAAAGTCAATTATTTTAAAGCTATTGTAACATATTTAAAACGTTGTTTAACTTGGTTTTATGCAAATTATATGTTAAATATTATGTTGTAAGGAAAAATGTATCGACGCAAATATTTTGCTCTTACAAATAAAAAGATAAGCATTTTTTTAGCTTCACGCTTTATCCCGCATATTGCAGGGTAGGCAGAGGCAACTGCAGGAACCATATGTACCTAGTGTCAAGACACTCCGTTGCTTAGTCCCTGCTTTCTCCGTCCCCGCTTCTTCTTCTTCTTGCTTAGTGAATATTCAATTACTCACTCTAATTACATATAATAAGAATAGACCATCATTTTCTTTTCAGATGCGATATTCTGCGCTGGATGAAAATCATAATGCCGGAACCTTTGCATTTGGATCATTGGGATTTAGTTTGGTTATTTATTAAATATACATTAATTTAGTAGTTTATATTTTAGTATGTAGTAGTTGGACTGGTTTCGGAAACTTTGCAATAGTTCGACTTTGAAACTGTTTGTAGAAGGAGCTCTGAAAGTCACAGATGACGAGGATCAAGTTGGATCTGGTGGTACAATCAGTCAAATTATGCAAAAATTGTGACCAATCAAAAATATTTTTCTATATAAATCTATAAAAAAGGACCAGAATATCAGTAGAAGTATGAATCAATGAACCGTCGTGGCGTAGAATTGATTGGGTTTACCTTTAAACGCGACAATTTGTGAGTTCGAGTCCCAAGACAGAAGAATGACAACTCTGGCTACGAGCAAAACCCGTCGTTTAGTTTCACCACTCGCAACCCCTCGAATGACTTAAACAGAGTGTTTTAACTCTAGGCCCTTTCCAACAGTTCCCTCTGACCATCCTGCTATGAATGGGATACCGAGTAAATCTAATATAATAATAGTAATATAAAATACATAAATTAATCCCAAAATCACGAAGTAAATGTAAAGACAAATAACAACTTGACATTTCAAGCAAAAACCAAGCTAGTGTCCATCAGGATCTAGGGGACTTTTGGGACTTGCGAATCAGGGCCTGTCAGGGACCTTCTGTCTGACAGAAAAGGTGAACCCAATCAATTCTACGCCACACCGGTTCATTGATTCATACTTCTACTGATATTCTGGTCGTTTTGTATAGAGACTTATATAGAAAAATATTTTTGATTCACAATTTTTGCATATTTTGAATCCACTCTCCTCTCTCAACTGACACCAAATTAAAAAAAAAACATTCCAGGTACCAAAAACCAGATTTTCCAAAAGTGAAATTTGCAAGGATTGCTAAGGAGCCCTATAGATACCAATACATACCACACTATATCCCAAAACCAGATGTTTGCAATGAAATAATGGTAAGATTCGATCTAATACAAATAACTAACAGTAACATTTTAAAGTGATAGAGCCAAGCTAACACCAACACCAGTAGCTCAAAAGGGCCAGATTCGAACCGGGTACCACGCTCTCACAGAACACCGTCGTGACACAGCAGAGTATTAATGCTGCTGTGTTCCATTAGGTGAGTGAGAGTTCCGGAAGCCTATAAAGGGGGGTTGGTCTGGGTATTTGGTTGGCAACGCATCCACATCCTCTCAGGTTGTGGATGTCTATGGGCGAGGGTGTCCACTTAACATCAGGTGGCCTGCATGCTCGTATGCCATCTTACAATTTAAAAAAAATCAGCAGTAATTGGTTACATTGAAACTATTGACGTGATTAGCCTTCTTTCATGGAGATTTTCTATATTTCTTTCATGTTGAAACCTGCATATAGCAGGGAGCTAAGAGGTAAAGTGTTTAGACACTCCGTTCTCCGCGTTTATGCCTCTCGACATACGGTGAAAACTATAGGGTACAGAGTGAAAGTGTAGGCCTAAAATTCATTAATCTATTTCAGGTACCACGTAAATTCAGAATACTGCAAAACATACCTGACCACGCCCAATATATATGGATAGAGAAAATAGAAGAGCCCAAAGAAGAGATAGAGGAGAAAAAGGAGAAAAAGAAGATTGTACCAAAAGAGACTAGATTACTGCCTAAGAAGATCAGTTTAACCGGATTGAGAGGCAAACAATTTATTTTGGCTAGACGGAAGATGTGTAAACCGAAATTTTTACCTTAGTTTCTATTAAAGAAAGAAAAGAAAGAAGAATAACAAAAAGATGATGGTGCCGAAAAATTGAATTAATATTCTGAATTCAAAACTTTTGCCTATAATAAAGAATTTGTTCAAAATCAAGTTAATAGTGACAACTGTGAGAAGTCGACATTACCCAATGGTATAGTACTTAAACAGTTAGCTGTAAATGCTCACAGGTTCGAATCCCACTCGGGGAGACTAACTATTTTAATTTTTTATGCCAAAAATAAAAAAAAATTAGCGATCTCTGCCACTCAACACGCGATGCGATCCTCGTATCACTGAAAGTGGGGAAAAGATTATCTTAACACTTAATATATGTGTATATACACATATGTATATGTATGTATGTATGTTACGCTCGAAAACGGAGGAAAGCGGGGACGGAGAAAAGCAGGGGCTAAGCAACGGAGTGTCTTAACACTAGGTTCCCACAGTCTCTGTAGTTCCCTCTGCCTACCCTGCCTTGTGCGGGATAAAGCGTGAAGCTAAAAAAAAAAAAAGTACGTATGTACATATATACAGTCCAAAGAACATTTATAGCAGTGGCGACGTGTTTTCCTTCCTTAATTAACCAATTGTAGATTTTAATAATTTAATTAATATAACATAACAATTAATTATTAACAAACAAAAGTAATATTCTTTTGATAGGATGTATATAACAGTGAACTGAGAGAATACTTAGTGTTAAAACACTACGTTCTCCGAGATCCCGTATTAGGAACACTATGTGAGTGGCGGAACTCAACGTCGCGTTTCGATTTAATTATTGATTCTTTTAAATGGTTTTGAACCCGCTACCGTCGCGGATACACTCAAACTTTTGTTTATTTTTTATTTATTATACAATATATTTATTTACAAGATAATTATTGTTTTTTAAAAAATGTTTTTTTTTTTTTTAATTTTTTAATATTTTTTTAATAAATATTATTTTTTATCCACTGTTATAAACCACAAGTGATTAGTTTTATTTAAATAATAATATAGAAATACGTTTTACACGTTTCGAGTGTTACAGATATTCTACGTAATTGCATTAAATGACATGTCTTCACGCTTTATCCCGCACATGGCAGGGTAGGCAGAGGGAACTGCAGGGACTGTGGGAACCTAGTGTTGAGACACTCCGTTGCTTACTCCCTTAGTCCCTGCTTTCTCCGTCCCCACTTTCCCCCTTTTTCGAGGTATTGCGTGTTGAGTGGCGGAACTCAACGCTGCGTTTGGCCTCGTTGCACACACACACAGACACATATAAATATATATATGACTTACCTGTATAGCAATAATGATAGTGTCGTTCTGGACTGGACCAAATATATCCTTATTATATATAGTCTGGGCCTCGTTCGCTCTAGTGATGGCCCGCAGGATGTCCGTGATATTTTTGGTTCCGTATCTTTCTGTTGTATTTGCTGTAATAGAGAATTCTTTTTTGTTAAACCATAGAATTTAGTTGACGTGTACAAGTTAATTTGTTCAAGTACACTGGCCAACATTAGCTTTGACACACTAACTTTGATAATCTGTGAAGTATTTATATTCAAAAACGGCTAAATTTAACGAATCTTGTGCTAGAGTGTTAACATCAATGTTTTGGTTTGTCTGACACCCGTCAAGGCAAATCCCCATGTATGTTGCATGACGTGTGTGAAAGATTAAACTGAATGGAAGAAAGGAGCACGACCTATGCCGTTTGCTGTACCCATGATTTGGGCCGTACAGCGAGATTACATTTTAGATTGCTATTTTGTGTCTCACTGACTGAAAAGTTATAAATTACACGAAACAAAAAACACAATCGTTTACCCTAACTTATGGCTTTGCTTCTAATACCACTATTTCATTGTAAAAATTGCATATCAAAATTAGGATTAATAAAACATTTTGTGAAGGCAATGAAACGAAATGGGTGTGGATTTTTGTATTTAAAAGAAAAACTCCCTAAGATAAAAGTATTTTTGTTGGCCCTCAAATTAGGGAGTTAATTAAAACAACTTGAAGAAAATTTAAGCTAACTAGAGAAATCTGCATGGAAGGCTTTTAAAAATGTTCCTACAATTCTTGGGTAACCACAAGACAGTTGGTTAGCGAGATATTGTTGTCATATCAAGGATTGGGTTGCAACATGTCACTTAAGATGCATTTCTTGGACTCGTATCTGGATTTTTTCCTGAAAATTTAAGGGCTTTCAGCGGCGAGCACGATGGGTGGTTCCATCAGGACATTTTTAATATTGTAAAGCGGTACCAGGACAAATGGAGCCCCAATATGTTAGCAGTTTACCGCTGGACAATTAAAAGAGAGCCAAATAGAGGAAGAATATTCAAGAAAATCTTAGATTCCATAGAATCATAATAAATAAAAATAAACTTTTATTAACAACATCTGTGTTTTATCATAATATTTTAAATGACTCAATAGAATAAAATTCGTGTCTAGCAAATTGTTTTAACTATTTTTTTTATAATTACCAATTAAAGTAAAAAAAAATAATAAGTCCTTATTGTACGTCAAAGTTGAAATTTTGCTGACCAGTGTCATCAAGAAATTCTTTTTTGTTGAAGTTCAAACATCGGCTATATTTCTCACTAATCCGCCTTTTGGAGATCTTTAAAACGGTATCAAAAGTAAAATTCTAAAGTCAAAACCTCGCCTTTCTAAGTGTGCGCAGTTAAAACGCTTCCACTAATAATATAATAATTATTACTAAAATATATTTGAAAGTGAGAACGTATGCTTTAATACAAAAGCGCTTGATATGGGGCCGCGAGTTAAAATCTCATTGCTTTCATTTTTTTTAGCTTCACGCTTTATCCCGCTCATGGCAGGGTAGGCAGAGGGAATCGCAGGAACCGTGGGAACCCAGTGTTAAGACACTCCGTTCTCCGCTTTCCACCTTTCTAGGCATTGCGTGTTGAGTGGTGGAACTCAACGCCGCGCTTGTTTAGTTGTCAGAGCGAAGAAAATGGAAACGAAATAGTCCATCTCCCCCGACTGGGAATTGAACCCGTAAACTGTCGCGTTTCTGTAAAGGGTAAACGACGCTACGCCTCTATGTCTTGACAGTTCTCTTTGGATACTTTTTCTTCATAAAATAATAATAGGATATGACTGTTAACACGGTTAGTTGGTGTTCGATACCCAGTCTAATGATTTACAATGCAAGAAATTAGAAAAAAAAACAAAAGATCCTTCGTCAATTTTTTTTTTCCATCAAAAAACTATGATTCACTAATTTGTAACAACAGCGATGTAGAACATCGGCTTTGAATTATTTGATCTAAGTCTAAATGTATTGCTCAAAAACCATTTACGACTTTCCAAAGTATAATCTATATATATCATATATATGTGTATGTTGTTACATATATTAAATAGTGTTATGACACTCCGTGTTTTAATCTCACAAACACACAATGTATTCACATTTTGTGTGTGAATGGAACCCGTCAGCGGGTTTGACAAGCACTGTCCCACGCTATACAGAGCCAATATAAAATATTTATCAATTGAATCAATTGTTCTTATACATTTCCCAATGTTTGTTTTGATCTAATGTGTTATTAGAATGATTATCATACAGTAAGTATATGTTAATATATGTGTACGAGGGTCAAACTGAAAGTTCTTAGAAAATCAAAAACTAAGCATTCTAGCAAGTTATTAGTTTTATTATAACTTTTCAAAATAGCGTCCATTTACATCAATACATCACTGCATTCGATGGAATCATTGAGAAAAGCACCTTGCCACTCGGCCTTAGGGATCTCTTCAACGGCGTTTTGAAACGCAGCCACTGCTTCTTCGGCGTCCATAAAATGTTTTCCTCGAAGTTTTTCTTTTATTTTCGGGAATAAATAAAAATCGCAGGGTGCGAGGTCGGGGCTATACGGCGGGGGACCCAGCATTTCCACGTCTAAGGTCGCCAAATAGTCGATCGTTTGCCTGGCGGTGTGCGACGAGGCATTGTCATGATGAAGGAGGATCCTGCTGCGAGGTCGTTTCTCTCGAACTTTTTCCAAGACAAGTGGCAAACAGTTGTTAGTGTACCACTCTGCATTAACCGTTTTCTGATCCTCTAAGACAACTGTCGCGTAATGACCTGTCTTTCCGAAGAACGAGGCCACCATCTTTTTTCCAACACTTCGACCTCTCTTCACTTTAGTTGGCAACTCTTCGGAAGGCAACACCCACTGAGCAGACTGTCTTTTGATTTCCGGATCATAACAGTAAATCCAGCTTTCGTCACCCGTTAGTATGTCGAACACATCATTTGAGTTACCTCCGTTAAATTTTTGGATCATTTCTCAGCACCAATCAACACGGCGGAGTTTTTGAGCCTCGGCCAAATTATGCGGTAGCGGGCACAAAGCTTCCTGACCGCTAAATGTTCATGGAGGATTTTGTGCACTTGACTCATACCTATGCCTAGACTTGTCCGAATCTGCTGATAGGCCACTCTTTTGTTAGTCTCTATCATACGCCGCACAACACTGATATTATCTTCAGTCGTCGCTGTAGAAGGCCGTCCCTCACGCAAATTATCGGTGAGATTAGTTCGACCACGTTTGAATTCATTAAACCAGTTGTAAACTGTGGCACGAGATGGGGCTTCATCGTGAAAAGCCAATCGAAGTCTATCATAACTTTCTTGTTGACTTATATGACATTGAAAGTCATAAAAAATCATTGCACGAAAATTTTCTCGGCTTAAATTCATTCTGACGTGCACAGACAATTTTCAATTTGCCGCCAAATCGTAAAACAAATGACAAATGAATGAAATGTATACTCAATATTATTGGTAAAGGGTTCTATTTTCAAAATTTAAACTTATTTTTTTAATAGAATGCTTTCAAGTTGCCAGTTCTAAAAACTTTCAGTTTGACCCTCGTATATATATATATATATATATATATATATATATATATATATATATATATATATATATATATATATATATATATATATATATATATATATATATATATATATATATATATATATATATATATATATATATATATATATATATATATATATATATATATATATATATATATATATATATATATATATATATATATATATATATATATATATATATATATATATATATATATATATATATATATATATATATATATATATATATATATATATATATATATATATATATATATATATATATATATATATATATATATATATATATATATGTGTGTGTTACTTTAACTCCCTCCCTTAACGTATAATTAAATCAAAAAGTTTAATACGACTCCTTCTCATTCTTGTGTAGAGAAGAATTGCTCATCAATTACTTTCACCTAAGGAACCTAGTGTTAAGACAATCCGTTGCTTAGTCCCTGCTTTCTCCGTCCCCGCATTCCGCCTTTTTCGAGGCATTGCGTGTTGCGTTTGCCAGAGCGAAGAAAATGGAAATAGAAAAATCCATCTTCTCTAACTGGGGATCGAACCCAGAAACCGTCGCGTTACCGGCACACGTTACGCTTGTGCGCCACGACGGTCCTCTTTGTTTCTGTATTATTTTTACCATTATTAATTTTTAAGAGTTTGAGAAAGATAAAAAAATACTATATTTAATCCGGGGGGTCAACATAGGATGTTGGACATCTCTACTCTATAGTATACCCAAATTATATATCTATTATACGACGGAATAAACACCTATTAACCGACGGAGATTTTTAAAAAAATAATTTTGTATTTTTTTATTATTAGTGAGTGAGTAAGAGAAGAAACAACTTAGCGTTCCATGGATTCACCGCGCGGGCGCCGTGCCCATCGTGTTGTAGGAAGAGGAGCTCCGAGCAGCGCTTGGGACTTGCGACCCAAGTGTAGGTTTAAAGGGGTCCCTTTAAAATGCATTAACGCTCACCTTCACTGTCCGAGCTCCTCCCACTACCTAACCAAATTTTGAATGATTCTACCAAAGCCGCCTTCGAAGTGCGTTCTGGAAATGAATTTGTGAATAGTTCCATACAGGCCGAGATCTTATAGTAAACTATAGAGAGTTTTCGCTGTTATACCTCTCGCTCCTACTTCAACCGCATATAAGCTAGCTCTAAACCTATTCCTGGTCAGTTCGTTTGTAAGAAAGTTTGAGTAGAGTTTGATTCAGTAAGTTGATGTTGCTGAGGGGGACAAAGAAATATTATTTATAATCCGGGGGGTCAACAGAGAAAAGGTTAGGAATCTCTGTTCTATAGTCTCTGCTATATGTACATATATAATACTAATTTTTACTAGTTGTCGCCCGCGGCTCCGCTCGCGCTTTTTAAATGTATTACGCACATTATATTATATAGTGGGGACGGAGAAAGCAGGGACTAAGCAACGGAGTGTCTTAACACTAGGTTCATACGGTTCCTGCATATCCCTCTGCCTACCCTGCAATATGCGGGATAAAGCGTGGAGTTATTAAAAAAAAAAGAAAATATATTATATAGTGGTATGCCCGAGTTAAAGCTTAGCAAATCGTGACATACATCGACAGTCTTGATAATGACTAGTTACTAAATACTAATGTTGTGGTTTGGTTTGGACCGACGTTACTCATTGAAATTATTAAGAAAAGGAAATTATTACGACATAACTGTTTTAGAGTTTTTTTTTTTATAGCTTCACGCTTTATCCCGCACATGGCAGGGTAGGCAGAGGGAACTGCAGGAACCGTGGGAACCTAGTGTTAAGACACTCCGTTGCTTAGTCCCTGCTTTCTCCGTCCCCGCTTTCCGCCGTTTTCGAGGCATTGTGTGTTGAGTGGCGGAACTCAACGCCGCGCTTTTCCTAGTTTGCCGGAGCGAAGAAAATGGAAATAGAAAAATCCATCTTCTCCGACTGGGGATCGAACCCAGTAACCGTCGCGTTACAGGCAGGAGTTGCGCCTCTGCACCACGACGGTCCTTAGTTTTTTTTTAAACCTGAAATAAATTATTTTTATATATTTTTTTGAGTATTATAAATATTTTTTAAATGTATTTCACAATCCGCTACATCACAATAAAGCAAGATTTTGATTATCTATTTATGCAACTGAGGGATGGTTCTATTCGTTATGATTCTTTAAACAGGTAACAACTGACAAGACGAAGGGCAGCAAAGCTTAGTATTCACGTAAACAACTAAACTTTTATTTTCATCGATTTAGCTTCAAAACTGACGAAGATACATAGAAACTTAACCTCCCCCCCCCCCTTTTTCACCTCCGTTAAGGCAGAATTTCCAAAAACCTTCATGGCGTCATTCTTAATTTGTAACCAAATAGCCAAATAATACTTTTAATCCAATTACCTTCAAAACTGACGGAGTTTCATACAATCTTACCTCCCCCCTTTTACCCCCTTAAATAAAAGCGAAGCGCTTAAAAAGCGAATTTCCAAAAAAA
>JAZFAU010000340.1:1267500-1272500 GCA_037178615.1 Dione vanillae
CCAATCATTATCATTATCATTTAGCAATAGATAACTATGCACTTATTTTCAAACAGATCACGTAATACATTTTTTTTAAATTTACTCATCAGTAAAAGACACGTTCTCACGTCGAGTACTACTCGTTGGCGATAAAAGGCCTATATTATTTATATAGTAAAACTAACTTAAAGTTGAGAACCGTTGTGGCGCAGAGGCGTAAGCGTCTGTCTGTAAACGTGACGTTTTGTGGGTTTGATCCCCACTCGAGGAAGATGGATTTTTCTATTGCCATGTTCTTCGCTCTGGAAACTATGCAAAGCGCAGCGTTTAGCTCTGCCACGCAATACGCAATGCCTTGAAAAAGGCGGAAAGCGGGGACGGAGTAAGCAGGGACTAAGCAACGAAATGTCTTAACACTAGGTTCGTGTGGTTCCTGCAGTTCCCTCTGCCTACCCTGCAATATGCGAGATAAAGCGTGATAAAACGTGTTGATTGGTGAAATATTAACATAATCTATTGATATATGAATAAATAAAATAATGAAAAATTGTTATTTTCAAATTTCTGTAGACGACCATCTTTTTTTGTTAAAATTGTTTTTTTTTTAAATTATTCATATCAAACCTGAAAAATATATTTTTATATATATATATATATATATATATATATATATATATATATATATATATATATATATATATATATATATATATATATATATATATATATATATATATATATATATATATATATATATATATATATATATATATATATATATATATATATATATATATATATATATATATATATATATATATATATATATATATATATATATATATATATATATATATTAAAAACAAAATAAAACTCCCTCTTGCAACGAGTATATCACAATAAATACATACAACATACAAACATATAAACATATATGTTATATACAAAAAACCTTTCCCATTTGATACTGCTTTAATGACCAAATAATATGAAAGTGAACACCCTGTACAATAGTACACATCATAAAACAGATGTATATTATGTGAGAACACTATATTCTTTTTTTATTGTAACAAACATAGAATAAAAATAATAAACACAAATAACAAAAAAAAATTAAGCACATGTCACAAAAAAAAACATGTAAAAAAATTAAAATAAAAGGAACCTGTGACCGGCTGTTCACTATCACTTAGGTTAAGCAAAACCCAAGTGGCATTAATATCTGAAAAATTAAAATAAAACTAAGTCTATATAGTGAGAATGGAGAAGAACGTGCTCAGATGGTTTGGGCACGTCGAAAGAATGAGTGATGGTAAAAATGATATAGGAAGCAAGAGTGAGTGGTGAGAGAGGTAAGGGGTGTTCCCTTACCTCTCTCACCTCGGGTGACTTTCGAAAACACAGTATCGAAGATTTTTTTTTAGCTTCACGCTTTATCCCGCACGTGGCAGGGTAAGCAGAGGGAACTGCAGGGACCGTGGGAACCTAGTGTTAAGACACTCCGTTGCTTAGTCCCTGCTTTCTCCGTCCCCGCTTTCCGCCTTTTTCGAAGCATTGCGTGTTGAGTGGCATTTGCCAGAGCGAAGAATATGCAAATAGAAAAATCCATCACGTGGAAAGCCTGAGGACTCTCGCAGAGTCTGTGTGAAGAGGTTAATGACAGTGGACGAGGCGAACGAGGTATGCAGAGACCGCAGCGTTTGGTGCTCCGGTCTCCCTGACTACCCCGTTAGGGATAGAGCGTGAAGTTATATATGTATGTATATATGTGTTGAATAATTAAAAAATGACTAAAACACCTAAAAGTCCAGGTGAGTTTTTTGCGCCGATTCTTCTCAGGTCACAAGCATTAACTTTAGTGAACCGGTGGTAATGCTTTTTTGTCGGGAAAAAAATCATGTATTCTTATTTTGTATGTAGTTATTTAAATTTGAAATTGAACCCCCATCCTCAAAGCTACACCGATTATAATACAACGTAGGGTTGCTAAAAAGACGTAAAACTTAACCCTATTTTTTTAAAGGATTCAAATTCACTGGCAAAGCGTGACTTACAAAATATCTCAAAAGTGGGTAATTTTACAAGTGTTGTCTCGTCCACTGATAACACGTATCTCTGTACTTGATAAGGTTAGTGATAACAGTCTTACATATCGAGTGCATGATTCATACATACACATATCACTTGTATGTATGAATCATGTATTTATTTGATTTGATATGGTCATTTGAAGTTCAAGGATATATATATATATATATATATATATATATATATATATATATATATATATATATATATATATATATATATATATATATATATATATATATATATATATATATATATATATATATATATATATATATATATATATATATATATATGTGTGTGTGTGTGTGTGTACATATTTAATTTCTATTTCAAAGGGCAGAACCCACAGTCCAGACACGTGCTTCGTTTTCAACTCAAATTCAAGACGAATCTCAGAACTCAACGCCGCTTTATCTCTATCACCTTGAAGTTAATTAAAAAGTACCATAATGTAATTTTAAAACACTGTTAAGAAAATTACCGCAATAACATCGTAAAATAGGTAAAAACGTAATAAAAAGTATTAAAATGCGAAGCTGCGCTTATCTTTATCGACCATAATAGTTTCTTTATGTATATATGTATGTATGTATGTATGTATGGTATGTAAGCATATGTATGTTTATCGCATTATTAAAAAAAATTACATATAGTAAAAAATATTGATCATGTACGATTTGAAAATCTCTGACACAGGGTTCTTTACTTATTTTTAAATTAAATTTAAGTCAATTGGAGAGTAAAAATTTTTAAATTGCCAATTTTTTACTGTGGGTAATATACATATATATAAACCTATCAATATTTGTCAAATTTTTTAAAAAAAGTACAACATGATATATAAATTAGATTCCTTCCATGATTTTGACAGACAGATAGACAAATAAATACTTTTTTTTAGCTTCACGCTTTATCCCGCATATTGCAGGGTAGGCAGAAGGAACTGCAGGAACCATATGAACCTAGTGTTAAGACACTCCTTTGCTTAGTCTGTGCTTTCTCCGTCATTGCGTGTTGAGTGGCAAAACTCAACGCCGCGCTTTGCCTAGTTGCCAGAGCGAAGAAAATGGAAATAGAAAAATCCATCTTCTTCGAGTGGGATCGAATGAAGCCTGAAGCCAAGGAGAATCGAACCCTCAAATCGTCGCGTTTACAGGCAGACGTTTACACCTCTGCGCTACGACGGTCCTCATAAATATCCTTTTAAGCACGAAATCCAAAATAAACAAAAATATTTTTTTCCTTATCAAGACATGCATGTTGAGTTGCAACTAAGCACCATTCTCCTGCACTTTTTAAAATAAATCCCCCTAACTAGAATCGATCCCACTACCTTCACCCACATTAAAATGCACTTATTATACTATAAGGGCTCTTGAAGACAAAAAAATCAAGTATATATAATGATTTGACAAAGATCGGGTTTACAGCGATAAGAATGGAATTTTCGCCTCGTAATCCAAACAACAGTGTAATTGTTAAAAGTATAAAATAAAACATGTACTAACTAGAGGACCGTCGTGGTGCAGAGGCGCAACGTCTGCCTGTAACGCGACGGTTTCTGGGTTCGATCTCCAGTCGGAGAAGATGGATTTTTTTATTTCCATTTTCTTCGCTATGGCAACTAGGCAAAAGCGCGGCGTTGAGTTCCACCACTCAGCCTCGAAAAAGGCGGAAAGTAAGGACGGAGAAAGCAGAGAATAAGCAACGGAGTGTCTTAACACTAGGTTCATATATTTCCTGCAGTTCCCTCTGCCTACCCTGCAATATGCGGGATAAAACGTGAAGCTATAATAATAATGTATGTGGTTTCGATCCTAGAAGAATGGATCATTTCTACACTTTGCTCTGACAACAAGCAAGCGCAGCGGAAAGCGAAGAACAGAGTGTCTTAACACTATGTTCCTACGGTACTCTCTGTTTATCCCAGTTTGAAGCTAAATAAAAATCATTTTTTATAAAAAAAATGGTTGCCTGTAAAGTGGGTTTTACGGGCGAAAATTTTACGTGACAACGTCTTTTTCTCGGTAGAATATTTATTGATATGATTAATAATTATAATATAAATTGCACAAATTTTAACTATAGAAAATATATTTTGTTTACTAAAACATTGTACATGTGTCAAGTGATACGCGCGGCGGACCGATCATAGTTCGGTGACAGTTGACACATCGTTATGTTACCTTTTTCATATGTGACTCCGAGCCGCAACCTAATTTAAGACGTTGTCACGTCAAAAAAAATTAAGTCTTAACCCTCCAACTGCAGCCCCAAGAAATTAAAACAAAAATATTTACAATTACTTGTTTACAAATAGATTATTATCCAACAAACGGTTGAAAACCAAAACGACAATACTTGAAATATTTTCTGTGAAATAAACATTACAAATTTGATAAAATGTAAAGATTCTTACGCTATCGTATCTTAGTAGGGCAGCGAGACATAGGTTCGAATCCAGCATAGGGAACTATTATTTCATATAACCTCAAAATATAAAAAAAATGCCGCTGCACGATTTCAACCCGCGACCCTTGAAAACCTTCCTTCAGAAACCTTCCTCCAGCAGACAACTCTCATTAAACATGTCGAAATATTAATATCTCAGGCATTAACTTTAGATAGTACCTCTATAGGCTGTTAAGCTAAGAATACAAAGTGTTAAGACACTCCGTTCTCCACAAAATCTTTGAAAGAAATAGAAAATAGTGACTCCACTCACCTCCGTCCTTATCCAAAATCCCACTGGAAGCGGACAACATGATCTGGACCCAAACGCAGAACAGCCCCAGGATGAGGAGAACGCGCAGAATGTAGGCATATTTTAGTCTGGGCATCTTTACTTTGTATGCATTTTAATTGGCTGTCTTGAGCAGATGTGCCTCATGGTAGGGTGTTCAGTTCCATTTTCCTGAAAGAGG
>JAZFAU010000340.1:1277500-1395545 GCA_037178615.1 Dione vanillae
TTAACAATCATAAGGCCCTCCTTTTAAATCAGATTTATATATATATGGAATATCTATCCCCCAGCATTGGTCAAACCTACTACCACAGAGTACACAATCAGTGAATAGAAAAAAAAAATGTAATTATGTTGTAAAATCTATATGTATAATACAAACATAAAAGTAAATAAGTTAATTTAAAATTTAAAAAAAAAAGCGGAAAAACATATTTCATGCAAATATTGCCTCGTGCAGGATTCGAAGCTGTGACCTTGTCATTGTGCGCTATTGTCATCGTATTTAAACATATCAAACATAAAATCGTCTACAGATGTTGCCGATACGCAATAACAACCTCGTAAATGCAAATTTATCAAATTTATATGATAAATATATAAATATATATATATATATATATATATATATATATATATATATATATATATATATATATATATATATATATATATATATATATATATATATATATATATATATATATATATATATATATATATATATATATATATATATATATATATATATATATATATATATATATATATATATATATATATATATATATATATATATATATATATATATATATATATATATATATATATATATATATATATATATATAGATATATATATATATATATATATATATATATATATATATATATATATATATATATATATATATATATATATATATATATATATATATATATATATATATATATATATATATATATATATATATATATATATATATATATACATAGGTAAGTTTTATAATACAATATAAAAATTAACCTTATTATATACAACCATCATTTTAACCCCATATGGATTTTTGTAATTAATTTTGATTTTTTTTTGTTAATTGATTCAAATTTACAAACGATTTAAAAACATATAAAATATATCCACTACACAACTCTATACTAACTAGTGTTGTACCTAAGCTGCTATAAAATATTAAAAAAATACACACAAACCCAAATTACAACGCTAGTGATGTACAATTTTAATTTTTTAAACGCCATTAGCGTGCAAGGACGTATAATTTAGCACATTTGTATCAACACAGCTGTGTTATCTATATACTAATATTGTTTTGTTCTTTACATATTAGTATTGTTATGTCTTTCTTGACACAGGATAGATAGGTGTGGGCTCAAATCCTTTCCAAGACAATAATTATTATATTTACATGTATGAGGCGCAGGCGCAGCGTCTGCCAGTAAACGTGACGGTTTGCAGGTTCGATTCCCATGAGGGGAGGATGGAATTTTTCACTTTCATTTTATTTGCACTGACAACTAGGCAAGTTCTGCTACTCAATATTCAAAGTCTCGAAATGAGGATAGCAGGGGACGGAGTGTCTTAATAGGTACTAGGTTCCCAAGGTTCAGAAGACGTCCAAGATTCTTCTAAATCACTACTTAAAAACGTTGTGCTCACGTGTGTTAAAGTTTATTACCATATTTTTTAGCTTCACGCTTTATCCTGCACATGGCAGGGCAGGCAGAGGAAACTGCATGGACCGTGCGAAGCTAGTGTTTAGACACTCCGTTGCTTAGTCCCTGCTTTCTCCGTCCCCGCTTTTCGCCTATTTCGAGGCATTGCGTTTTGAGTGGCGAAACTCAACGCAGCCCTTTGCCTAGTTTGCCAGAGCGAAGAAAATGGAAATAGAAAAATCCATCTTCTCCGACTGGGGATCGAACCCAGAAACCGTCGCGTTACAGGCAGACGTTGCGCCTCTGCGCCACGACGGTCCTCTTACCATTACCATATAAATGATTTCGTAAATGATAACACGTCTTGGGAATGAAATACTCGCTCCAGTCTATTTCAAGAATATGACTGTCGCTGATAACAATTTAAAGTGTATTTAAAGTATAAGTGTAATTTTTGACAAATTAAAAAAAAGAGAGAAAGTCCCGCTGAGTTTCTTGCGCCGGTTTTTCTCAAGTCTGTGGCATTAACTTTAGCAAACCGGTGGTAAATTAAATAAATTAATTGAAGTTCAAAAAATAAAGCATGTATCTTCTAATTTTGTTTATTTAATTTGTTGACTTTGACAAGGTTCCCTCTGCCTACCCTGACACAAGCGGGATAAAGCGTGAAGACGTAGCCTTGCCTGTGTGAGAAGCCTAGGAATTTAAACTTACATCATCTAAACACCGTGTAACTCTGTGACGCCAGTTCGTCTTGCAAATAAACGTACGAAACAAAATGGCGTTAATTGATTTTGTTTACAAGACCGTGTGACGTTATGTCATGGCGGCTGCTGTTTCGCGGTTAACAGTACAGATAAAAAATAATACAGGTTAAAAAAATAAACATTGTGTAATTGCTTATTAACTTAGCTATTATAATTGTACTAGATGTTTGACAATTCAGAGTTTAATATCTATGTACTGGGTGTACTGGGTGTGCTTAGAATACTGCCACATTTAAATAAGTATTTAAAATTTTTATATATTATTAGGAGGTTCACGCTTTATCCCGCACGTGGCAGGAAGCCACACCACAGGAGCCTAGTGTTAAGACACTCCGTTACTTAGTCCCTGCTTTCTCCGTCCCCGCTATCCGGTAGTTGAGTGGCAGAACACTGCGCTTTGCCTATTTGCCAGAGCAAAAAAAAGGAAAACGAAAATCCACCATCCCCTCACGCGAATCGAACCCACAAACCGTCGCGCTTACAGGCAGACGCTCTGCGCCACGACAGTCTTCCAAGTTAACTACCGTTATTTCATAAAATACGTAAAATAACATTGCTTGTATGTATATATATATATAATAAGGTATAGTTAGCCAGCTTGTCGGTCCATCGTCGCAATTACGATAATTCGCTACTCGCAACGGATGTTCAACAGTTTTACTATAATATTGGGTGTAATTTTGCCAATTATTATCATTTAAGCCGTCTTGGCACAGCGGTATTGTTTTGTTTCGCGGTTCCAAGTTCAATTATCAAATGAAATTCAGTAAAAACCTAAAAAGTTCTTGAGATATACACATAAATCTAAACCCCAAATAAATGGTCGCTGTTGGACAAGACAAGTACATTATAAAAAAACATCGTAAAATATAAAAAAATATTATTATCCCTTCATTTATATATAAAATCATACATATGACCGTCGTGACGCAGAGGCGACTACGTGACGTCTGCGTGTAAACGCAACGGTTTCTGGGTTCGACACCCACTCGAGGAAGATGGATTTTTCTATTTCTATTTTCTCCACTCTGGAAACTAGGCAAAGCGCGGCGTTGAGTTCCGCCACTCAACATGCAATGCCTCGAAAAAGGAGGAAAGCGGGGACGGAAAAATGCAGGGACTAAGCAACGGAGTGTCTTAACACTATATGGTTCCTGCTGTTGCCTCTGTCTACCCTGCCATGTGCGGGATAAAGCGTGAAGCGAAAAAAAAATATATATGAAAGAGAAAACAAAACACAAAATGCTTCTATGGCTTAGTAGCCATCTCTTCCAAATAACCTTTAAGGCGAAAAAAAAAACAATATTAAAAAGAGGTAGGTGAGAAAGAAATATAAAGTATTATAAGTAAACATAAACAAATATTTGATACCTTCATAACATTTTTTTTATGTCTTCACGCTTTATCCCGCGCATGGCAAGGAAGGCAGAGGGAACTGCAGGAACCATAGGAACATAGTGTTAAGACACTCCGTTGCTTAGTGCCTGCTTGCTTTCTGCCTTATTCGAGGCATGCGTGTCGAGTGACGGAATTCAACGCCGAACTTTGCCTAGTTGCCAGAGCGAAGAAAATAGAAATAGAAAATTTTATCTTCCCCCAGTGGGAATCAAACCCACAAACCATAGTGTTTACAGGTAGACGCCACGCCTCTGCGCCACAACGGTCTTCTAGTCACGTAACAAAAAAAATTAACTTGAACTTAGCAAAACAAAACAACAGCGCTAACATTTTTTCCCCTAATGTCAAATACGCGGCCATGACCTGGAAACGCTAAAAAATTAGGTCAATACGAAACTTTGTACGTATTTGTGATAATTAAAAAACACATTACTACCGAGGAACCGTCGTGGCGCAGAGTCGACGAAAACGCGACGATTTCTGGGTTCGATTCCTAATCGGGGTCCACCAGCACAACGACTTATGATCTAATCTGACAGAAACACGACATAAGAAAATTGCCTCAGCTTGATTATCAGCTCTCTAGATCTCTGCTTCGGCTATCTATATCTTAATTCAGACTGGAGGATTGAGACTGGAGGATTGAGACTAGAGGATTGAGATTGGAGGATTGGATGGTGTACAGGTGTCACTGACAGCGTTATGCCAGGCCTGCCTCATAAAAGAAGCTGCTGCCCACGTGCTTAGGTATAGCATCTCAAAAGTCATCTCATTTCGGAACATCAAAATTTCTTGCCTAAGATATCCTACAACATTAAGGGCTTGCTAGGATTCCTGAAGGAGTTGGGATGGCACGAGTGCTTTTCCTCTATGCAAAATACCAGTGCCGCTGGGGAAGAATGGATTTTTCTATTTCCATTTTCTTCGCTATGGCAACTAGGCAAAGCGCGGCGTTGAGTTCCGTCACTCAACACGCCATGCCTCCAAAAGGTGAAATGCAGAGAACGGAGTGTATTAACACAAGGTTCCTACAGTTCCTGCGGTTCCCTCAGCCTGCTCTGCTATGAGCGGGATAAAGCGTGAAAATATACTTGCTAAAGAAATATACTTTTATAAAAAAAAAACTAGTGTTGTGCTCGCGACTTTGTTCGCTACATTGGGTTCATTGGTACAATTTTTTTATGGGAAACACATGGCAAACGACCGTACGGTGATACCATTATCTTATGGTAAATATGGTCTTTTTCCAAAGAACCACCGAGCAGTACATTTTTTTAAAGAGAAATAATCGCAATGGCGCATAGACCGGTCTGAGCGCATTCCACTTAATAAATTTAAACATTTACCTACTTAGAAAAAATCAGCTATGAGTTGCAGCGTTTGTCAAAAAAATTAATTTGAATTTCAAATAAGTTGATGCATTTCATAGTTTCATAATCTTATGAGATTTAACCTACAACAGCCATGACTATAGTCATATCACACACTATCCCACCACTAACACATCACTGTCGCATCTCTATCACATCACTATAACACATCACTATAGCATCATTATAACACCACTATCTCTACGCTATCACATCCCTATCCCATCACTATCACTGTCACGTCACATCTAATGACGATGATGATACAGCGATTCCTGTATCCTGATTCTACTTACATAAATTCTCATGTAACCCTAGATGGAAATCGAAGCCGCGATCTCTCTCACAGAGATCGCTACAGCGAGACGGTCATCGACACTAACGCGTCTTTAACGCGAAGTAATAAAAATCTAGCGGCAGTAGGATATACTATATATCGGGTTCGTTTCCCGTACAAAGTAGCTATAAACAAAAAACTTCACGCTTAATCCCGCTGAACGCGCGTGTTAAGTGGCGGAACTTAACGCCGCTTTTTTCACTTGTTACTTGTGCGAGGTAACTTGTAATCTATACAACCTTTATTCGTACTATTTTTTATGTTTTATCTCGCCTGGTAGATACAGTTCGCTTACCTCACAAAATAATAAAATAATTCAACTAGAAACAAAATTTATTCTCATTCAACGGAAATCGAAACCCCAACCGTCTTGTTTAAATCAAAAACTTAACCCTTACAACACTACCGCCTCTTAAAAAATAAATCAATAAAAACTGAGTGTTTTAACACTAATTTCTCTAATAAAAACAAAAGAAAGTAGTGTTTCCCCGCAAATGCGTATTAAATATTGTTTATTGTATTTAAAAAAAATATGATAGACAAGGACATAGAAATGTCATTGACAAAGGTGGACTTATCTCTATAAGAGATTTCTTTCAGGCTACCTATGAAAGTGGATGAACGCAGAATGTACGAGAGAAGACAGATATAATGGAAATAAAAGGTTTAGGAGTGTCTTAACACTAGGTTCGTGTTGTTCCTGCAGTGCCCTCTGCCTACCCTGCCATGTGCGGGATAAAGCGTGAAGCTAAAAAAAAAACCAATGCGTAAGGCATAGAACTTACTTAACAGTTTTTAGGGTATTATTTTTTATGGTAAAGTTAAATTGGCTATGTATGTAGAATTTGTTTAATCAATTGTGATACCAAAAGTAATATTATATATATACTACACTATTTAGATCTAACTATTGATAACAACATGTCTTGGACATCACATATAAATTGTGTTAGCAAACGCATGCATTTCTCTTTGCACTCTCTCAAGCAACTCCAATATTACCTCCCTTTTAAGACCAAAATCTTCTTTTACCAATTTTGGACTACGCCGACGTTTGCTATGTAGATGTGACTGAGGAGCTATTAAACAAGCTGGAGCGTCTTCAAAATCTGGCCATACGCTTTATTTATGGTCTGCGAAGATATGACTACGTTTCCCAATTTCGAGCTCAGCTTAATTGGCTCCCGATTTGCCTTCGCCGAGATATGCATATCCTCACACTTCTCTTTAAAATCCTTAATTATCGTGATTTCCCTCCTTACCTATGCTCCCGCTTTAACATCCTACCTCCTCCTACACGTTCGAGGCGGTCTTGCGTCTTGCCGACGCTAGACATACCGAAGAGTAACACCAAATTCTTCCAGAAATCCTATTCAGTATATGCTGCATCCCTATGGAACCAACTTCTTAAATCTATCCAATAATGTCCATCCTTAAATTCCTTCAAATCTCAATTAAAAAAATATCTACTCACAAATTATTTAAATTTGTGAGTAGATAGCACAAGATTGACTTTAGATGGTAGTTTTAATTTAATCAACTGCATATATTTATAAATTTGTATGTGTATGTATATTTATTAATTCGTATGTATACGTACTTATATAAATGTATATATGTATGTATGTGTGTATATATAAATATACTTATCTGTATTTCCTTAAATTGCACTTGCTTCACCCTTTAGTTGCCACTCATCCACAACCACAGGTTGACTGGAAGAGATCTCTTGTAGAGATAAGACCACCTTGTGTTCTAAATTTACTGTAATACTCTAACTTCACCCATATATATTAGTGCAATAAAGACTATTATATATCATATAAAAATTTGGTAAAAAACCTAACAACCGGTCATATATAATAATAATAATAATAATAATACTTTATTGCACAAAAACAAAATTTAACACTTTTCTAACAATATTTTAGAAATAAAAAAAAATTTATGTGCAATGGCGGCCTTATCGCTGTAAGCGATCTCTTACAGGCAACCATTATATTTAATGACATAAAATTTACGAAAAAACATCCAGAAAGGTGCAAAAAGTATTGCGTTACATCTATTAAATTGTTTACATACATACAGACATGTACACACAAATAAATACATACATATACATATATACAAACATACACATACATATATACATACACACAAATACATATATAAATACATACATACATATATACATACATATACACACATATACATATATATATATATATATATATATATATATATATATATATATATATATATATATATATATATATATATATATATATATATATATATATATATATATATATATATATATATATATATATATATATATATATATATACATACATATACATACATACACATACATACATACATACACATATATACACAAATTTACATAAGAAACTTACATAGGACATACAAACAGGATATATGTAGAATAAATATGAGATTATCAGCTTATAGATAATTCTAGATAGTGTTGTTTGAGACGGCGTTTAAATATCGCTACAGATTTGGACTGTCTTACTTTGAGTGGCAGCTCATTCCAAAGTTTTACTGTCTTAATAGTAAAAGAGTCGCCATAGCATTTTGTACGGCACAAAGGTATCTCTAGGATGTTGTTAGTACGGGAACGAAGGTGTTGAGAGTGAGTGGCACTTGACCCCAAGAGCTTGAAGCGTTCCTTGAGGTATAAAGGAGTAACAGGATGATAGAGGATGGTATAAAGGAGAGTGAGGGAATGTAAGTTGCGTCTGTGATTTATCGTCAGCCACTTTAGTTGGCTGCGAAACTGCGACACATGGTCGTACTTTCTCAGTCCAAAAATAAATCTTATTATAAGATTTTGCAGACGCTCAAGTTTATTAAGTAGCTGTTGAGATAAGTCGAGATAGCAGGAATCAGCATAGTCAAGGATTGGAAGGAGAAGAGTGTGAGCTAAGGAGATTTTGGTTTTAATCGGTAAAAGATTCTTCCATCTTCTCAATCTACCGATGGCAGAGAAAATTCTACGACTAAGCTCAGAAACGTGATGTGACCAGGAAAGTGCGCCATCCATCCTCATTCCCAAATTCACAACACTCGCACTAGGCTCCAAACAAACATTGTCTAATGTAATCGATAGTGAAGGAAAATGAATTTTAGACAATTGTTTAGAGTTACCAAATATACACACCTGCGACTTACTTGGATTTATAGATAACCCAAAAGATTTACACCACATACTTATTATATGTAGGTCGGAATTAATCCGAGCGATCGCACTAGAAATTTCGTTGTTGGGTACTGTGGTATAAATTTGTAAATCGTCTGCGTAGAGGTGATAAGAAGACAATATGTGTGGGGTGAGAGTGTTAATGAAAATGGAAAATAATAAAGGTGAAAGCACACCACCCTGCGGGACGCCAGCGTTAATGTAGCTCGTCGAAGACTGTCTGCCATCAAGTTTAATGCTTTGTCTGCGGCCATGAAGATATGATGAAAACCATTCAGTAGCAGTTGACGAAATGTTAATGGATTTTAAAATTGCAAGTAAAATATCAAAGTCAACGGTATTAAAAGCATTCGTAAAGTCTAGTAAAACAAGTAAAGTTACTTGCTGGTTGTCAATACCGAATCGAATATCATCACAGACTTTATTAAGTGCTGTGACTGTGCTGTGGCCAGGGCGGAAACCGGATTGGAAAGGTGAGAGGATATTATTGGTATGTAAGAATAGGTAAAGCTGCTCATAAACAATGCGTTCCAGGACCTTGGATAGGAAGGGAAGTATAGAAATTGGTCGATAGTTGGAAAATGAAGACGGATGGAAAATGAAGAGGAATAACTAGCGCATGGCGCCAGACATCAGGAAAGTGGCTAGAGGAAAGGGAAAAGTTAAAAATGTGACATAGTACAGGAAGAATGGAGTTAAGAGATAACATAACCATACGGCGACTCACGTTGTCATGACCAGTAGCATCCGATTTAATAGCCAGAACATGCTTACGTACTTCTGCTGTCGTAATAGAATTAAAAAGAAAAGGGATGGTTGAAGGTTTAGGGAGAAGGGATAGTGATTGCAGGGTTTTCAACTTAATGCTGTCAGTCATCAGATTGACATTCGTAAAATAATTATTTAGAGATTCTAAATCCGTGCAATTGTTTAAGGTTGATATATGTGTGCGCTTACCTCCTATACCCATCGCGTTCAGAAATTTCCAAGTTTTTGCTGCGTTGCTACGATCAATAGATGACAAGATATATTTGCGTCGGGCATCTCTGCAGATTCTATTACATCTGTTCCGTAGTTTTTTGTACCTTTGTAAGTTTGCACTTGTAGGATTTTTCTTGTAATAAGACTTTGCAGTATTACGTTTTGCCATGAGTACCTTAATTTCCTTAGTTAACCATGGAGCAGGAAGATGTTTTATTTTTATTGGGCGTAGTGGTGCATGAGTGTCAAAAAGTTCAATGAGAATAGAATTAAATATATTTAATTTATCATCAATAGTTTCTGCACTGAATACACAATCCCAGTCAATACGACTAAGATCACTCATGAACTTTTCATTATCGATGTTGTTGAAACATCTTCGCATCACTATCGAAGGTTTCACCTTGGGCGGTCGAATTTTATACGAGAGGAAGATGAGATCATGATATGAAAACGCTTCCGCAGAGAATTGTCCGAAGGTAGCAACCCGTTCAGTTGATGAGACGATCATAAGGTCTAGTAGAGATGGCGCACAGCCAGGGAAAAGGTGGGTTGCATTTGTTGGAAGGATATCAAGGTTGGAGCTATTTATTACAGTTTTAAGCCGAGTTGCACGCGAATCTTTCTTGATAAGGCATGTGTTAAAATCACCCATAATTATTGAATGGTCAGCTCCCGGAACATACGATTCTAAAAGAGCCTCAAGGCAATCAAAATAATTTACATGGAGGTTAGGACTATAAAACACGCCCAGTAAAATTTTGAGAGTCCCAAACAATACTTCTATAAAAATATGCTCCGATGCGTTTGAGTAAGCTGAAGGTGATTTATCTAATATTGAGAAGGGGATATGACTTCGTAGATAAATAGCTACTCCGCCTCCACCTTTCCCTGTCCTGTCGTTGCGTATTAGATGGAAGCCCGGAAGTGAATATGCAGTTGAGGGCAAACTTGGCTTGAGAAACGTCTCAGAGACAAGTACAGCGTGGACATGTTTTCCACTAAACGAGTCGAGTAAGTCTCGATAATGAGCCGGTATGCTTTGAGCATTAATGTGGACAACATTAAAATTATTAGCGAAGCTACTGAACTTTGCGTCTAAGAGGGCGTTGAGAGGATCAGAAATACTATGGAAACTATCGTCAGTTGTTGAGGAACCGCATCGGAGAAATGAATTATCATTTGTGCTACCACTACTTTCACTATCATCAAAAAGCATTCTAATAATATTTAAAAACAATAAATATAATATAATCTAATACAATACTAAAAAAATATACAAATAATAATATTTAAAAATAATAAATATGTTATATTCTAATACAAAACTAAAAAAATATATAAATAATAAAATTTAAAAAAAAAAAAATAACAAATATATTAAATTATAACACTATACTAATAAATATACTTATACGGATGTAAAATATATTACTAAAATCAAATATCAACTATAAAATATAAAATAAAAAAGAAGTATGAATAAATTATAATTGCAATGTTCAACTTTATCCACCTGTCAGCAGTTTTTCCCGTAATTACAAAAAAGAAAAAAAAAAATACTATAAGATAATTTTATACTTGCAACACTAAAAAGAATGTTTATTATCTATTGTAACTTCCAGTTACAATTGACATGATTGTCAACTGTCACTTAAAGATGTTTGTTTATAAATTTTGTTGGATAAAAGCTTAAAGAAGTTACAAATTACTATTGGTTAATTAAGATATTAAAATATTTGTTTACTAAACAAGATTCAAGCAGAAATAGAAACAAAGGAATCAGAGAAAACAAAAAAAAAACAAAGAATAAACAACAATGTTACTTCTTCACGAGTCTCCTAGTGCGGATAACTTGTTTGGCTGCAGTGACTGGCTTGGGCGTTGTGGAGACTGTGGTTCCTTGAGCTTGAGTTTCGGAACTATTAGAGATATTATCAAGCTCAGCGCATTGGACTATACTGTGACGCTTACCATCCGGGCCAGTGACAATGATAAAACCATCTTTAGTCCAGCATTTAGAGATTCCAAAGCGCTGTCTTGCAGCCATGAAAGCTTCGTGCCGGGGCTTAGTCAAAAACTCAGAGAGAGTGATTCCTGTGTTCTTGAGAGAAGACTTAGAGTACCATATTTGATTTCTCAAAGGTAGATCTCTGAACTTGACAAGAATGGGTCTAGGCTTCCCTGGCGAGAGTTTACCGAGGCGCTGGCATCTACTAATACAATCTGTGCTTAGGTCTGTAACTTTAAGATGTTCAGTTAACACTTGTAATACTTGAGAAGGTAGGTCATCCTTTTTATTTTCGCCAACACCATGCATCAATAGAATTTTTCTTCTACTTCGCATTTCCAAGTCATCACACTGTTTAGTAAGAAGCTGAACCTGAAGGTGAAGCCCTTCAAGAGCATTTAATACAAAGGCTCGGAAAGTGTTGAACTGTACTGTTATATTTGTGGCCGGACTTGCAACACTGTTCACAGAGTTCAAATTTTTTTGAAATTCAGCCATTTGTGTATTGAAATGCTGTGTCAGCTCAGCAATTGAGTGCTTGATTGACTCCATGGTGATATAAACTTAACTCACGGATGCTCAACGGTTATATGTCACTTGTAATTATATAAATCTTATAGAGTGGTGGATATTATTATAGGATTACACTGCTGGCAGGTTAAACAATTTAACACATAACTTTTATGCACTAAAAAACTAATAAGAACTATTTTTAAAATTAAAAAACTGAGAGAGCTCTTTGATCAGCTGCTATGTAATATGACATTTGAAACATTTATTCAATAAAAAAGTAAACAAAAACTTGAAATTCTTAGCTTTTATAAATAGTTACACGTAAATGTAGACGATTGATAAATTGATACAGCTGCAAATACAGTATGCCGATTTGGGCGTAGTAAGGGAAGGGGCATGTGCTGTGGTCCCTGCCCACCCCATTATCTGGTGCCCATACGGGAATATTCCGTAAAAAACTGAAGACAAAAAAAGGAAAAAAAGAAAAGATGCAAATTGTTTAAATAATCGACTAGAAGCTCGAGAATATATACATATATATTTAAGTCAATCACACCGGATATTTTTCCATTATTCTCGAAGCCTAAAACGCGTAATACTGGTAGAACTTATAGTTCCGTGGGAAAAAAATATCCCGAAAAGTCACCACCTCAATAAGCATTTCGATCTTACAAACGAACTGACCAGGAATAGGTTTAGAGCTAGCTTATATGCGGTTGAAGTAGGAGCGTGAAGTGTAACAGGGAAATCTCTCTATAGTTTACTAAAAGATCTCGGCCTGTCTGGAACTATCCCAAATTCATTTCTAGAACGCACTTCGAAGGCAGCTTTGGTAGAATCATTAAAAATTTGGTGTCGATAGTGGGAGGAGCTCGGACAGTGAAGGTGAGCGTTAATGCATTTTAAAGGGACCCTTTAAACCTACACTTGGGTCGCAAGTCCCAAGCGCTGCTCGGAGCTCCTCTTCCTACAAAACGATGGGCCATCCATGGAATGCTAGGTGTTACTTCTCTATATGTTGACATCTAGGACTCATTAGTTACGCCACTATATTTTGTGGGTAAAAGGAACCCAGTGTTAAGACACTCCGTTCCCCACGTACTGCCTAATTTCAAGATATTTCGTGTAGAGTTGCGGAGCTCGACGCCGCACATTGTATTGTTACTTGAGCGTGAAAACGATAATGATATATTCTCCCCTGATAACAATCGAACCCACAGACGTCGCCTTTACAGTAAGGGACATTGCTGAAGCCGTCAACAATTTTACAAGGTACAATTATTAATTAATTAACCTACTTAAATGTATGGGTGTAGCTTTAATAGAACGCATTCCTTGTTAGCTTCGTTTGAAACATATTTTTTTTAATAACTTCACTCACGACAGTGTTTTTTTTAGACTAGGCGAATGTACCTTTTCGGTTCAAAATAGGTAATCCTGAATAATTAAAAATGGGAATATATCTCTATATATGAAAACTTGAACGCGGCGGGATTCGACCCCGTTCTCTTAGTAACCATGCAAGCGCTCTCACCACTAAGCCATGCGTTCTTCATCGCTCTACATCGAAATTCTTATATGCTTGGGGGAAACACTTTTATCGCGATATCTCGGAAACTATGAAAATTTGTTAGAAGATGAGAATATATTTTTCTTGCCCTAAATTTCAAAATTAGACAAGTTATAAGAAAAAAAAATGAAAAAAGTTTTTTACTAATTTAACTTTTTTGGTCTATAACATTTTTTTATACATTTTACAAAAAAGTACCGTCGTGGCGCAGAGGCGCAACGTATGTCTGTAACGCAACGGTCTTTGGGTTCGATCTCCAGTCGGAAAAGACGGATTTCTCTATTTCCATTATCTTCGCTCTGGAAAACTAGGCAAAGCGCGGCGTTGTTTACCGCCACTCAACACGCAATGCCTGGAACAAGGCGGAAAGCGGGGACCGAGAAAGCAGGGACTAAGCAACGGAGTGTCTCAGGGACTAAGCAACCCTGCCTTGTGCGAGAAAAGCGTAAAGCTAAAAAAAATACCTCAGACCTATCTATAATATTTTTTTGTCTATAATTTTTTTATTTCATACATATACACATATATATGGTCGGTTTACATACACACATATATATGGTCTTATATATCACATAAGTGTCCTAGATCAGAACCTGTTACCACGCGTCACTCGACCTCGACTCATCTCGGAAGATTACATAACACGTTGAGCAAAATGAAAGTTTGTAACGTAATAAATATTACGCTAATATGTAAACACTCTTATTAAAGGAAATTTCAAGAGCTTCACGTTCTATCCCGCATATAGCGGGTTAGACAGAAGAAACTTCGTATTTTTTTTAGCTTCACGCTTTATCCCGCACACGGCATGGTTGGCAGACGGAAATGCAGCGACCATATGAACCAAGTGTTAAGACATTCCGTTGCTTAGTCCCTGCTTTCTCCGTCCCCGCTTTCCGCCTTTTTTCAGGCATTGCGTGTTGAGTGGCGGAACTCAACGCCGCGCTTTGCCTGGTTTACCAGAGCTAAGAAGATGGAAATAGAAAAATCCATCGTCCCCGACTGCGTATCGAACCCTCTGCGCGACGACGGCCCTCTTTGGTCCACATTTTTTTTAATATCTATTATTACATAGAACTAATAGGAACTTAGTGTTAAGACACTCCGTTCTCTACGTATAGCCAAAGTATCGAGATATTATATGTTGAATAGCGAAATTTAACGCCGCGCTTTACCATACACTACTTAAAAAAAAATTATATCGACTCATAAAAATCGAACCTGCAATCATCGCGTTTACAATTAAACAAGTTGCTTAAGAAAAATACGTATCAGATACCAGGGCTTCATAGCTGACCGAGAGATTATAAAGATGTGTTGAACGGCGTAACTCAACGCCGCGCTTTGCCTTCATATTCTATTAAAGAAATAATTCATTCACCAAAATGGGAAACGAACACTCGACTATTGCATTAAGTCAGATGGTATTTTATGAGACAATTTCCTCTAATCTTATTTATAAATAATTCTATCTAGACTAACGTGGTTTATTGGCGCTGAGTCTGGAAACGCGACGGTCGTACGTTCAATTCCCGTGAGGGGGAGAACGAATTTAAAAAGAAATTCGCACTGGTAACAAGCCACAGCGCGGCGTTGGGTTCCGCAACACAACACGCAACGTATCGAACGGAGTGTCTTAACACACTAGATGCCCTTCTAGTTTGCTATATGCGGGTTACAGCGTGAAGGAAGTTAGTGTAATAAATTAGCAATATAGGGAGGATTATGAAATCAAACAATATGAATGCGCAAGCGCAAATAAAGGTCGCACCGACGGCCTTTAAAAGCTATAGAAACATTTTATTGTTTATTTTGAGGGCATTGTTTAGAATATCTGATGATACTTTTTTATATATATTGTTTCTTAGCTTCACGCTTTATCCCGCACATGGCAGGATAGGCAGAGGCAACCGCAGGAACCGTGGGAACCTAGAGTTAAGACACTTCGTTCCTTGCTTTTCGTGTTTTTCAAAGCGTGTTGAGTGGCGGAACTCAACGTCGTGCTTTGCCTAGTTGCCACAGTGAAGAAAATGGAATTGAAAAAATCCGTCTTCACCTCATAGAAATCGAACCCACAATACTCGCAGACGTTACACATCAGCACCACGGTGGTCTTCAATTTTATTTTTCTAGATTATTATTTATAACATAGAGCAAAGCGATCGAATGTGGCGAATAAAGCGAACAACAGAGAGAGATTAAATCAAAGGGAATTCTAAACATACATACAACACCAAAATAAGTGTGCAAATTTATAGTTTTCTTCGGCAACATGTTTCGCATTAAAATCTCATTTAGTCTTATCATGTTATTAAAAAGTTTGTTATAAAAAGTTTTGGCTTTTCACATTTTAAGTAATTTCTATTTTTTTTTTAATATATGTATTACGATCATCATAATATATGTACTGCATGCATATAGCATAAGGGTAGGGTATGCTGAGGAGGAGGAGAAAAAAATTATTTCAATGATTTTTAAAGTGTTAATCTGCACTAACGATAAAAAAAACATGTATTTAAAGAAAACATAAAAATTTGAATACTGTGAAATTTGAACCCCCGCTTCTTGTAAACTGTGCAAGAGCTCTAACCGCTTATCTATGCATCCTTTATCATGCTGCATCAAAATTCTTATATGAAACTAGATGTACTACAAATAATTTGAAAATCACAACTGAATTTTAATTAAATAAGTAAGATGTAAATATATATAGTTATCTATTGTTAATCATTATAATATCATTATAAATATAGTGCACATCACTACTTATCAAAAGATAAAATCAATGGGGTTTGAAAATGATGAAACATTCCAATGTTATATATTATCTAATAATAAACAATATTTATATATTTATAATTATTGAAGACAAAATAGAAATTTCAATAATTAATATACTTATCTTATTTTTTTTAATGAAATATATTTAGTTTTCAAAGTTTGCGTCGCACTTTTATATAAATAATTAGTTTTTAAAAAAAAAAAATATTAGAAACAATTTTTAAAAATAATTCCATTTACACAGTACATGTCAATATAGACTAAAAACTAACAAATACTATAATAATGTAAAAATATACACACATGACATAGATATATAAATAGCGATTTCGCGATATTAAACGCAATTCGTCAAATAATTTTCTTAATATTTATAAATAAAAATGGATTTATTTCTAAGATATAACTAAATGCACTTTTAAATTAATAAAAGACAATAACTTACCTAAAACATTGCGTCGTCTAATCACCAAATATATATAAAACAGCGTGAATATTACGGCTTAGGAATATTAATGAAAATCACAACACTAAAGAATAATTAATGTGACATAATATCGATTTACAATAACAATGTGTGTATGTAGAAGTTTAAATTGTATTATTTTTAATGTATTAACAGGGGTAATTACATGATTATCATTTATAACAATTTTTCTAAAGGCTCTAAGCATGTACTTTAACTCGGAGTAAATTATGAATTTTATTTTTGACGTGATATATACCGTAAATAGACAGTTATGTTTGTGTGTTGCTATTATAATTAATGTTTTTTTATATGGCAACACTAATATTTAATTTATATTTTTTAATAATCCTTTATACATATATTTACAATCTTATTGTTATGATTTTAATCAAATCGTGTTTCAATTACAAATATTAATAAGTGTGGTTAAAGTTGTCATGTTCATATTTAAAATCGATTATTTAAAGTCAAATAATCGATGAAATATAGTTCGAACGTTTTTGGGGTTCTGTAAATCAAAAGAAAAAAAAAATTGCGTGCGAGAATCAGAATGATTGTATATGACTGCGAACTTAAACTTGTTAATTCCTGTTAGTTGTATTTATGTATCGTTTTACTTACGAAATTTAACGAGAACTAAGAAGTTATGACGTAAATATGGAAAAATTTATCAAAATAAATAATTTTAAGCTTGACGCTTTAGTGTTAAGCATACACAATTTTATTAGTATTTCATTTCACACAAAATAAGTGGTTACTGCTGTGAATTCAAGCTCGTTAGTTTTTGTTTTGTTAATCATGGAACTTGTACGGAACACTCTATGAGCGTCTTTTTCTGGCATTTGACCAACATTTTTTTAATCTGTGATATGTTGTTAGTTACTTAGTTGTCAATGTCAAATGAAGCGTCACATATGTTTTTTGGTATTTAAACATGTAAACGCCGGATCTTATTATTCTTTATAAAATTAATGAATAATTACCGCGAATTACTTTAATTTGTGTTAAAATATCTTGTACATTAACACTTAATAAAACAAATACTATCTCTTTTTAAGAAACCAGTATGACAGAAGCTGAGCTAGACCCATCTGAACTAGGCACTCATGAATATTGGCAAGAAAGCTATACAAAAGAATTAATAAACTTTGATGAGCACGGTGATACAGGAGATGTATGGTTCGGGGAAGACAGTGCTATAAGAGTTATCAATTGGATTTGCAGATGTGGTGTTGAGAAAGATGCTGCAATTATAGATTTAGGTATTCTTCGTCTTTTTTTTTAATTTATAGTGTTCTGACCATGGCAATGGAGCTCAATTCCCTTTGCCAATGTCATGTTGAATGAAGAACATAAAATTTTGTTATTACCATATTTATAAATATTACTTTGTTTAAATCTACCCTATCTTGATGTAGATTTCGGGTTTTAATACTGCCTTGCCTCCTCTAGGTTTTGGTATCAGTATACATGCCATCATTAGAAGTATGTGTACCACCTTCTCAATGAAGTAATCATAGGTTACAGTCTTGCTGCTATGCCAGTTTACCTTTAGCACCAGAATGGCTTGTTGGAGGGACTATATCCACAGGAATTCCTCTAAGACCTAGAGCTTCTGTGTCTGAATACATGTATATTTTTATTTAATTTATTTCTCAGGTTGCGGCAATGGTTATACATTGTCAGAGTTGGCAAGAGAAGGCTTCACAAATCTTTTAGGCATAGATTATTGTAAAGAGGCCATTGTATTAGCTGAGAAAGTTGCTAAAAAGGAATTTCCTATATTAAAATTTCAGGTAAGCTGATTTTTTTTGTTTTTAATTTTTAACTAAGTGTCAAAATTTGCTAATTTTTCATAAAAACTATAACTCACAAAAGTGACCTAGCTTCAAGCAAATCGGTAATTATCGATACTAATTCAAAATGGCGTAATACAAATTAATGGCAAAATCTCTTCGATAGTTTTCACTAGGGTTTCCACAGATTAACATCTGGCTGCGCTCAATTTTTTTTAATTTTTTTTAAATATTATTATTTCCATTACTTTTTTTATTCTTTTACGAAATAAGACTTTGTTATATTATTATATAGATATATAACATGTTACTGTTATGTATTTGGAATAGATATTATTATGTTCGTAGGAACGAAGAAAACACATGAGTTTGTACTTAATCGTGTAATTCTGTATATAGCTTCATTATGTCTGACAATATTTCAACACACCCACTTAATTCACTTTATTATTTAACAAAGTAAAAAAGTACCCTCCATTTATAATCAAAACATTGTACATAACATACCTCTCCCCTAAGATTAATTTCTAACTTACAAAAAGTACTTTTAAGAATCAACACAATTTGTTTCACAATATTATTTATAATCATAGAAAACAAAAAACTTTTAATGAAATGTAGATCAATAAGATTTAATAAATTCAAGGTCTATGATATGGTAACTTAGAATGCAAGTTTAATTTATTTCTTGTTTTTCCTATACTATCAGAAGAAGTAGATGGAATCCCTAACATCTCTTCCCATTCACTAGCATCTGGTATCTCAATTATTCTATCAAATTCCTGACTACTATTTTCTCCTTCCTTATTTTCTTCATGTCCTGTATTATCCGCGTTTTGTGTACTCCTAACTACACTTTCCTCTTCCTCTGGATTTGTAATAACAGATCTTTTTTTAATTAGTTGATCTATATGCCTTGTAATTACTCCACCATCATTTGTCTGTATCCTGTAAGTTGAAGGGCCTCTTTTCTCAATAATTTTTCCTGGTAGCCATCTTGGACCACTTGTGTTGTAGCTTCTAAACATTACTTGCTCTTCCACACTAGTCTCCCTATTTTTCTTTTCACTATTCTTAGTGATTTGTTCTTCAGTCTTCTTACGTTGTATATTGTCTGGATGCAAAGTATCTAATAATGTGCGCAAACGTCTCTTCATTAATAATTCGGACGGACTTTTGTTTGTTGCGGTACACGGAGTACTTCTAAGTGTTAATAGCAAATTGGGAATTCTTATCTCCCATTCTAAATCATCCATTTTTCTGAGTTTATCTTTGATTGTTTGCACCATACGCTCTGCTAATCCATTAGTAGCTGGGTGATATGGCGCTGTGGTCACATGTCGAATATTGTTAGCATGTAGGAATTTTTTCATTTCATTTGATACAAATGATGTGCCATTATCTGATACTATTGTTTCGCATAATCCGTGAATAGAAAATATTGATCTCAAAAGCCGAATTACTGTAGCCGACGTAGTGTTATTAACCATAAACAATTCAGGCCATCTCGAATACGAATCGACAATTATAAGAAAATATTTATTATGAAATGGCCCAGCAAAATCCATGTGTAATCGCGACCATGGCCTTGAAGGTGTTATCCATTCATGACTAGTCTTTGACGGCATGTGTCGATTTTCTAAACATTTAGGACAGTTGCCAATTAATGTTTCAATATCTTCACTAAGAGAAGGCCACCATACAAAACTCCTAGCTATCGCTTTGGTTTGCACTATTCCAGTATGTGCTTTATGTAACATCTTTAACACCGAGTGTCGAAGCAACTCTGGCACTACCACACGACAACCCAGTAGTATACAATCATCTTGTAATGAAAGCTCTGTGCGATGTAACCAAAACGGACGCAAATTTGTATCACTAACTTTATCAGGCCAACCACGCTGAATATAGTTTATAACCCGGGATAATATCTTGTCTCGTTTTGTCTCAGAAGCAATATGTTGGACATCGTAGGGAAAATCTTCAGGTGTTTCAGCCATTAAAAGAATGTCGCTTAAATGCTGTTCAGGTTGTTCTGGAACCGGTTGAGGCCATCTACTTAAACTGTCCGCACTACCGATTTGTGATCCCGGTTTATATACGATTTCATAGTTATGAGAAGTTAAAGCGATGGCAATTCTAGTTAATCGAGGTGAAAGCATATTCGGCATTGGTTTCCTTGGGTCAAAAATCCCAAGTAACGGTTTGTGGGCGGTAACTATACGAAAACGCCTAGCCATAAGATAATTATGAAATTTTGTGATACCAAACATAATAGAGGTGGCTTCTTTATCAAGCTGTGAATATCGCCGTTCATATGAATGCAGTGTCCGAGATGCCATAGCTATAGGGCGTTCTTGACCCGTCTTCCATTTCATGCGATAGGACTGCTCCTACCCCCGTATTCCGAACTGTCACAAGTGAGTATCAATGGTTTATTTTCGTCATAATGCACAAGAGTCAAATCAAAAGTAAGTAAACGTTTTGCTGTTAAGAATGATTTCTGCTCTAAATCCGACCATTTTCCAAGACTGTGATGAATCTAGTAACCGATGTAAAGGCTCTAGTATTGTAGCTTTATGTGGGATAAACCGTTCATAGAAATTGTAGAGCCCAAGAAATGCTTGTAGCTCTTTTTTATTTTTCGGATCCGGAGTCTTTATATTGGATCAACTTTACTGGGTGCCGGATGAATTCCCTCAGAGTCGATAACAAAACCTAAAAAATTCTACTCTTTCTTTTGCAAATTTGCACTTATTTTTATTTAATCTTAATCCTGCTTTTTCTATTCTACTTAAAACCATGTCAAGTCTTTCTTGCATTTCCAACATTGTACGACCACAAACTATAATATCGTCAATAAGCACTGCTACTCCTTGTATCCCTGCTAGTAACGAAGTCATTAACCTTTGAAAAATTCCGGGGCAGGCTTTAACCCCAAAGCCAACCGATGTACCGTATAAAGGCCTTTAGAAGTGTTCAGTGTAAGCAATTTGGCTGTATCATCATCCACCAATACCTGCGTGTAGGCTCGGTCTAAATCCAAAGTGGTAAAAAATTTACCACCAGCTATTATCGCAAAAACTTCACTAGCCGTCGGCATTGGATATGTGTCAGATTCTGTCGCTTCATTGACCGTAATTAGATAATCTCCGCATAGTCTAACTTCACCAGATTTTTTCAATATAGGTACTACCGGTGTGGATCACTCTGAGAAAGATATAGGATTCAAAACTCCTTCTTGTTCTAACCTGTCTATCTCTTTTCCACTCGTGCTTTGATTGCGTATGGTACAGGGCGAGCTTTAAGAAATTTTGGGTTTGTCCCTGGTTTAGTGTGTATAGTGACCGGCTGTCCACGATAAGTGCCTAAACCGTCCTTAAACACTTCTTCATATTTAGTAATTAATCTGTCCATTTTTAAAAAATCTTCGCTGGAAATAAAGTTAATATTCATTATTATATTAAGTGGGGCCAACCAGTCGCGCCCAAGAAGATTTGGCCCGCTACCCTTAGCAACAATAACATCTAAGCTTTGCTCTATGTCCTTATACTGTACTGGTACATTAACCTGTCCTAGTATGTGTACTGGAGTTTCATTCCATGTTCGTAAAGATAACTGAACTTGTTGCAGCGCATTACACGGCAAACGTTTACGAAGCATATTCCAGGTGTATTCATTGATTAAGGTAAGCTAGCTCCTGTGTCCACTTGCATCCGAATAGGCATGTCGAACAAAAACACTTCTACTTCAAATGGCGGGATGCGGCTTGAACTCTCTACGTTATAAATGCCATTCAATAGTCCTCACCCTCTTCTGTATAATTAACACTTTTATTAGCGGATTTCTTCTTTTTAATACAAATTTTTTCGATGTGTCCTCTCTTTTTGCAATACCTACAAACGGCATTAATAAAACGACACTCTCCCGGGTGGCGGTTTCCACAACGGAAACACATTCTTAAATTAGGTGTCGTCTGCACTGCATTAACATCCATTGGTTCCGGGGCGTCGTCTTCGGGTGCCGCAGCGTGTGTCGGAAGGCTTGAAGTGACGCCGGTAGACACTGCTCCTTGAATCATTCGAACGTCGCGTCCCGCACTTTCAGATGACAACATCGCATCCACCACATGTTGATATTGTAGATTGTCTCGTTTTAACAGTTCGTATTGCAACCTACTGTCACACATTCCACACACAAGTCTATCCCGTAGCATTCTTTCTAAGTCACTGAAGTTACAACCGGAGCTAAGTTTTCTCAGTTCCGCTATATATGACGATGCTGATTCCCCGCGCTTTTGGTCGCGTTTGTAAAACTTGAAAGACATTGATATTTCATTAGGCTTCGGACTATAATGTTTGCCCAATATAGTTTCTATCTCCGTAAACGTCACATCGATCGCCTTCCTTAGTGTAATTAACGCAAGTAAAGTTTCGTATACGCGTGAACCACATACTGTAAAAAAGTTAGCACGTTTCACTGTATCCACGATGATTCCGTTTGCTTCGAAACAGAATTTTAACCTTTCTATATAATTGTCCCAATTAGCCGTGTCGGGATTAAACTCGTCGAAACTTATTGCTTTTTTGTCCATTTTGATCACTTTTTCCATACGTCGCAACTATTATGTTCGTAGGAACGAAGAAAACACATGAGTTTGTACTTAATCGTGTAATTCTGTATATAGCTTCATTATGTCTGACAATATTTCAACACACCCACTTAATTCACTTTATTATTTAACAAAGTAAAAAAGTACCCTCCATTTATAATCAAAACATTGTACATAACAGATATGTAAAACAAAAAAAAAAAATAACGACTAAAAAAAACTTTTAATGACCATTACATTGTTTTATACTTAATAAACTCGTCTAGATATTGAATTGAGAAGAAAATAATACTATTTGGTAATATTACAAACTTTTTTACTTTTTTAGCTTCACGCTTTATCCCGCTTATTGCAGGGTAGGCAGAGGGAACTGCAGAAACCATATGAACCTAGTGTTAAGACACTCCGTTGCTTAGTCCCTGCATTCTCCGTGCCTGCTTTCTGCCTTTTTCGAAATATTACGTGTTGTGGGACCTACATTACCACACGCAGCGTCCATACATAAAATAAAGCATATGACCGTCGTGAGCCGAAGGCGCGCGATGAATAAAACGAAGAAGCATTTTTTTTTTTTTTTTCGAAAATGGCTTGAATGCTGTTGACCTCAATTGGTCTTGACAGCGTCACCGGGCGGGGGGGGGACGGAGTGTGCCTCGTCCCCAGAGAATAAAATGAGCATTAATGGCTGCTCAGAAGAAGGTGTGTAGGACGGTCATGGACCGACTGGCCCCGCCGCGCCGAGGCGCGGTCGTGCCGTTGTGAAAGATGGGCCGCGTCGCCTGTTACGGCGGCGACGGCGAGACTTTGGGACTGAGGAGTGTAACCTTCCGTTGTAGTTGCGGTTGGCTACAGTAATTGGGTCATCGGGGTCTAAAAGAACGCTTCGAGGGCGTCGAAGTAATTTGTGAGGATGGGGAGCGTACTTAGACGCTTGAACGATTAGGGGATTAGGGTGAGAGTCTGCGTGCTCGTAGTAGCGCTTGGCTAAGCCTTTGCAGAACTCTTTGATCGATTCCAATTCGAAGTCTTTATGTAGGTCAACGTTGCGAACGTACCAGGGGCATCCGGATGCTATCCTGAGGAATTTATTTTGTACTCTCTGAAGGAGATCTGTGTTAGTGTGTGCGAACACTACACTGGCGTAGGTCATTATGGGGCGGATGCAAGTTTTGTACAATGTCAGCTTGTTACGAAGTGACATTTTACTCCGCTTGCATATGAGCGGGTACAGCCTGCTCAGGATGAACATGGCTTTGTTTCTCACGTGTCTAATGTGAGGGCGGAAAGTGAATCGCGAATCTAGGATGACGCCTAGATATTTGACCTGGTTTTCCCAGGGGATCGGTTTATTTTGTAGCCGTATAGTAGAGACGGTTTCGTACCGTTTACGCGGAAAGAGTACCGCTGCGCTTTTCTCCGGGTTGACCTCAAACCGCCACTTGCTAAACCAATCGCCTAAGGCGTCGGCCGCGAGTTGCAGTCTTTCGGCTAGGATCCAAGCGGAGCGGTCCGTGGTGTAGAGCGCGGTGTCGTCGGCGTACATCGCGAGTTCTACTTTTGGAACGCGCGGAATATCGCTCGTGTACAGTGCGTATAGAAGGGGGGAGAGTGTGGAGCCTTGTGGGACTCCAGCGCGGACGGGACGACGCGACGAGAGGGTCCCTTCTATACGGTAGCGGAACGTGAACGAAGAAGCACGAACGCCGATTTTTATATGAACGCAACAGGCGTATATTTATATGGCACCCCCCGCGGCGACGGTGCGCCCCTCACCTCTTGTACAATTTCATAGAAATAGTTATTATTTTGCACACTCACTCGCCATTGGTAGAAAAACCAATATTTTGATTTGTTAACAATTTTCTAAAAGATTTTTATTTTTAATGTAGCCCTTTTCATTGGTAAACTAATAATTAAATTATAACTTTAACTTTAACAAATTATAATCCAATTTCATTGGTTATAATGTAAGACTTTTCATTGGAGACGAATTTATGTAAATATTGTTTATTGGTTATTTATAATTGGCTTTTTGTATATATACCTGTGAATTTTTAAATAAAATCATTCCACCTGAAGCATCAACAAGTCTTTATTATATATTCAAGAAACTTCGAAAATAGTTAGGGAAGAAGCAAATCCCTTACATTGGTGACCTACCGACGCTGAGAAAAATGGATCAAGATACTAGTGCTCAAGACCCCAAACCTCTGGCCGAGGTAGACCTCGCAGCTATCTCCGTACAATCACGAATACTGCCGTTCTGGAGGGACTTTTCACGAGCCTGGTTCATACAATTTGAAGCTGTCGTCCACCCTCTGAAGACGTCCGATGACCAGAAGTTCCGTTACGTCCTGCAACAGCTGCAAGGCACGGACCTACAACACGTCACTGACATCCTATACGACACGCCGGCTACTGATAAATACATCACATTAAAGAACCGCCTACTCGCCGTATATGAAAAATCCGACGTTAAGAATTTCAAGAAGCTCGTCAGCGGTTTACAGCTGGGAGACCAGAAACCCTCACAATTGCTTCGAAAGATGCGAGAACTAAGCGCCGGTATGATTACGAACGAAGGACTCCGTATCGAGTGGCTTAATCATTTACCCACTCAGATACGCGTTGTTCTATCTGTAAATACCGAGTCATCGCTCCACACACTTGCCGCCATGGCCGACAAGATGGCGGAATACTCCGAACCCGCGACAATCGCTGAGGTATCGACCGCAACAACAACAACAACAACGAACGACGCCTTACCAACACAAATAGCAATATTATCGAAACAGCTAGAAAAATTGTCGCTAGAAATCAATGAAATACGCGGCCGCGCCACACATCGTCAATACCGTCGCTATCGCTCTCATTCAAGACCACGATCCAATTCTAACTCAACAAGAAACAAATCATCTGTGAAGCCCGGCGATGCCACGTGGGAATGTAAATATCATTACCGGTTTGGCGATAAAGCGAAGCGTTGCGAGTCGCCGTGTTGCCGTAGAAACAAGGCTTTAAACTAGCTCCGACATCGACTACGGCGGATCTCGATGTCCCTATAGCAAGTAACCGCCTACGTATCTACGATCGCAACACTCGAGAACGTTTCCTCGTGGATACCGGCGCCGATATATCCGTATTATCAGCATCAAACTATAGAAGCAATACTAAAATCGAAAGCGCCTGCAGATTATTTGCCGCAAATAATACACCTATCAAAACGTATGGCGAAAAAACGTTAAGATTGGATTTTGGCTTACAGCGAAACTTTTTATGGACATTTATCATCGCTGACGTCAAAACATCGATCTTGGGAGCTGATTTTTTACGACATTTCAAATTACTAGTAGATTTGCATAAGAAAAAACTAATAGACAAAGTCACCGAACTTGCCGTCGACGCGATTGAAATTTCTACAGGCGCTGAAAAAGAAACAGAAACTGTACACGTAATCGGCACAAACCAAGCCTATTACCACGTACTAAAGCAATATCCAGGTGTACTTCGACCCATGTCACTCAAACAACCTTCAAAACATAACGTCGTCCACCATATCGAGACAACTGGCCCGCCACTCTACGCCCGTCCGCGTCCGCTTCCACCGGACAAGTACAAAGCTGCAAAGACTGAGTTTGAGAATATGCTAGAAATGGGCATCTGCAAACCGTCAAACAGCCCCTGGGCGAGCCCGCTACACGTTGTAAAGAAGAAGGATGGCGGCTTACGAGTTTGCGGTGACTACAGACGCTTAAACGCGGTCACACTACCCGACCGCTATCCGATACCTCGCATACAAGACTTCACATATCAACTGCATAACAAGACAATATTCTCGAAGATAGACTTAAAAATGGCTTACTACTGGATACCAATCGCCGAGGAAGACGCACAGAAAACCGCGATTATAACTCCATTCGGTCTGTTTGAATTCAACTGCATGACCTTTGGACTACGTAATGCGAGTCAAACATTCCAGCGATTTATGCACGAGGCACTCCGAGGTGTCGAAAACTGCTTCTGTTTTGTCGATGACATTTTATTATATTCTGAAAACGAAGAAAAACACATTGAATTATTACATCAAGTATTACAACGATTAGAAAAATTTGGCGTCACACTAAAAATCGAAAAATGCGAATTTGGAAAAAATAAAATTAATTTTCTCGGTTATGAAGTCTCGGCGGACGGAATAAAACCTACTGAAGACCGCATTGAAGCCATTTCAAATTATCCAAAGCCGAAAAATGTCGTCGAGTTACGTCGCTTCCTAGGCATGTTGAATTTCTATCGAGACTGCCTACCACATCAAGCCGAACTTCAACACGAACTCAACAAATATTTGCACAATCGTAAGAAAAACGACAAAACACCGATCGATTGGACACCGGAAGCCGACGTAGCCTTTGAAAATTGCCGTCAAAGCATTTTAAAAGCTACAACTTTAACTCATCCGCTACCTGGTACTCAACTCAGCATCATGACTGACGCTTCAGATCACAGTCTCGGCGCCATACTGCAACAGAAAATAAACAATGAATGGAAACCGCTCGCATACTTCTCAAAAGCAATGAGTGCTACACAACGCCGCTACAGTGTATACGATCGCGAATTACTAGCAATCTATACAGCTGTAAAACACTTCCGACGACTCATCGAGGGATGCGAAGTGACTGTGTACACCGATCACAAGCCGCTTGCCTACGCATTACATCGGCAAGCAAATAGTACCGACACTCCGAGAAGAGAGCGACAACTCCACTTCATTAGTCAATTTTGCTCAAACATTAAATATATACAAGGAGAAGAAAACACAGTCGCCGACGCTCTCTCACGCATAGAAGACATTCAATGCCCGACAATCATCGATTTCAATCAATTAGCCATTGATCAACATAACGACGAAGAATTAAAATCATTACGAAAACAACCTAACTTGAAATTCACCGACGTCGCGATGCCTGGGATACAGCAGTCAATCACGTGCGAGCTGTCTACCGCGACGCCGCGACCGTACCTACCGAGCATTTATCGCTACGCAGCATTCAAAGTGCAACACGATCTATGCCACCCGAGCGTGCGGACATCAAGAAAACAAATAAGTGCAAAATACTTTTGGCCGAGTATGAACACAGATGTCGGTACATGGGCAAAGGCGTGTATTAATTGTCAACGAGCAAAAATACATCGACACGTCGTCACACCCTTAGGCAATTTCCCGCCGTCACAGCGTTTCGAACACATACACATCGACATAGTCGGACCGCTACAACCGTCGAATGGTTGTCGATATCTAGTGACTATGATCGATCGCTGTACGAAGTGGCCCGAAGCAGTACCAATACAAGATATAACAGCTGAAAACGTCGCTAAAGCCTTATACGAACAATGGATCACACGTTTCGGTTGCCCGCTACGCATATCAACGGATCAAGGGCGTCAGTTCGAATCCGAGCTATTCAAATCTCTTATGAAAAGATTCGGAATTACAAGAATTCGAACTACTGCATACCACCCGCAATCAAATGGTCAAATTGAGCGATGGCATCGAACCCTGAAAGCTGCACTAATGGCGCGCGAAGCTACGATACAATGGACGAACGAGTTACCCACCGTGCTACTCGGTTTACGCACAGCGTTACGCAGCAACAGCAACTTTAGCCCAGCAATTATGACCTACGGTACTACTCTGCGCGTACCTGCGGATTTCTTCGTGCCTACACAGTCGAAGAGTGACGACCCCGAGTACGTACGCCACCTCACCGAGACCATGGCGAAGCTACAACCGACGCCGCGCACGCACACGTCGCAGAACAAACCATTTGTATATAAAGATCTAGCGACGTGCACGCATGTATTTGTGCGCAACGATACAGTTCGAGCTCCACTAACCCCGCCGTACGATGGGCCTTACGAAGTTTTGAAACGTTACGACAAATACTTCCAGATACAACTGCCAACACGCACGACAGTTGTCACATTGGACCGACTCAAGCCAGCATATACATACAACGAGTCACCATCGTCCCAGGACCCACCGGTCAGCAGCGGATGCCAGGACAACTCTCCGAGCTACACGACGAGATCTGGAAGAAAAGTCAAACCATCCGTACGATTTTCTTGAGGGGGAGTGATGTGGGACCTACATTACCACATGCAGCGTCCATACATAAAATATAGCATATGACCGTCGTGAGCCGAAGGCGCGCGATGAATAAAACGAAAAAAGCATTTTTTTTTTTTTTTTTTTTTTCGAAAATGGCTTGAATGCTGTTGACCTCAATTGGTCTTGACAGCGTCACCGGGCGGGGGGGGACGGAGTGTGCCTCGTCCCCAGAGAATAAAATGAGCATTAATGGCTGCTCAGAAGAAGGTGTGTAGGGCGGTCATGGACCGACTGGCCCCGCCGCGCCGAGGCGCGGTCGTGCCGTTGTGAAAGATGGGCCGCGTTGCCTGTTACGGCGGCGACGGCGAGACTTTGGGACTGAGGAGTGTAACCTTCCGTTGTAGTTACGGTTGGCTACAGTAATTGGGTCATCGGGGTCTAAAAGAACGCTTCGAGGGCGTCGAAGTAATTTGTGAGGATGGGGAGCGTACTTAGACGCTTGAACGATTAGGGGATTAGGGTGAGAGTCTGCGCGCTCGTAGTAGCGCTTGGCTAAGCCTTTGCAGAACTCTTTGATCGATTCCAATTCGAAGTCTTTATGTAGGTCAACGTTGCGAACGTACCAGGGGCATCCGGATGCTATCCTGAGGAATTTATTTTGGACTCTCTGAAGGAGATCTGTGTTAGTGTGTGCGAACACTACACTGGCGTAGGTCATTATGGGGCGGATGCAAGTTTTGTACAATGTCAGCTTGTTACGAAGTGACATTTTACTCCGCTTGCATATGAGCGGGTACAGCCTGTTCAGAATGAACATGGCTTTGTTTCTCACGTGTCTAATGTGAGGGCGGAAAGTGAATCGCGAATCTAGGATGACGCCTAGATATTTGACCTGGTTTTCCCAGGGGATCGGTTTATTTTGTAGCCGTATAGTAGAGACGGTTTCGTACCGTTTACGCGGAAAGAGTACCGCTGCGCTCTTCTCCGGGTTGACCTCAAACCGCCACTTGCTAAACCAATCGCCTAAGGCGTCGGCCGCGAGTTGCAGTCTTTCGGCTAGGATCCAAGCGGAGCGGTCCGTGGTGTAGAGCGTGGTGTCGTCGGCGTACATCGCGAGTTCTACTTTTGGAACGCGCGGAATATCGCTCGTGTACAGTGCGTATAGAAGGGGGGAGAGTGTGGAGCCTTGCGGGACTCCAGCGCGGACGGGACGACGCGACGAGAGGGTCCCTTCTATACGGTAGCGGAACGTGCGGTTCGACAAGTACTCTCGAATGATGTGCACGAGAGTGTCCGGGAGTGCCATACGGCGGAGCTTGAAGAGCAGGCCGTTGTGCCAAACCTTGTCGAATGCTTTAGCGATATCTAAGAATACGGCAGCCGTGTCGCTGCGGATCGAACGGTGTACGTGGTACTTAGCGATATGTTCTGTGAGTTGGTGAACTTGATGAACGGCAGAGTGCCGTTGTCGAAATCCAAACTGCTCGTCGATGAGCAGTTTCTTCGTCTCTACTATTTCTTTAATTCGAGCGAGTACGATTCTCTCGTTGACTTTCCCAAGGCAGCTGATGAGGCTGATGGGTCTGTAACTCGAGGGTAGGTGGGCGGGTTTATTGGGTTTACGAATCCCTATGACGGTGGCTTCCTTCCATTCGGCGGGGAAGGAGCACCCTGCTAGAAGAGCATTGAAGATTATGACCAATAAAGACACGAATTGGATCGGAAGATTCTTAAGGACCTTGTTGGGGATGTTGTCAGGCCCCGGGGCCTTCTTGGGATTGAGGTCCTTGAGGATATTTTTAACTTCGTCTACGTCGGTCGGGCGAACCGGTTCGCCGGTCGGGGGCATCGATGCCCACTCTGCCACCTCGGAGTCCACCATCGATAGGTGTTCCGGGTCGCATGGCTGACTGCTCGGTGAGCATTGCGCTTCTAAAATTTTTATATGAACGCAACAGGCGTATATTTATATGGCACCCCCCGCGGCGACGGTGCGCCCCTCACCTCTTGTACAATTTCATAGAAATAGTTATTATTTTGCACACTCACTCGCCATTGGTAGAAAAACCAATGTTTTGATTTGTTAACAATTTTCTAAAAGATTTTTATTTTTAATGTAGCCCTTTTCATTGGTAAACTAATAATTAAATTGTAACTTTAACTTTAACAATTATAATCCAATTTCATTGGTTATAATGTAAGACTTTTCATTGGAGACGAATTTATGTAAATATTGTTTATTGGTTATTTATAAGTGGCATTTTTGTATATATACTTGTGAATTTTTAAATAAAATCATTTCACCTGAAGCATCAACAAGTCTTTCAATATATTCAAGAAACTTCGAAAATAGTTAGGGAAGAAGTAATCCCTTACAGTGTTGAGTGGCGGAACTCAACGCCGCGCTTTGCCTAGTTTCCAGAGCGAAGATAATGGAAATAGAAAAATCCATCTTCCCCTCATGGGAATCGAACCCACAAACTGTCGCGTTTACAGGCAAACGCTACGCCTAGGCGCCACAGCGGTCCTCATTACAAACTTGTTTAAATTAATTCAAGAAGACCATCATAACTCAGTGGCACATGCTCCACTGTAAACGGTAGCTTTTAGTTTAATTCTCATTAGTGAAAAATATTTTTGTTAAGGACCGTCGTGGTGCAGAAGCGCAATATCTGAATGTAAACACGACGGTTTGTTGGTTCGATTCCCATGAGGGGAAAATGGATTTTTCATGTCCATTTTTTTCGCTCTGGCAACTAGGCAAAACGCAGCGTTGAGTTCCGTTCAACGCGCAACGTCGAGGTATTGCGCGTTGAGTGACGAACTGGACGTAATGCCGCGAAAAAGGCGAAAAACACAAGATTCCCACGTTCCTGCGGTTCCCTCTGCCTACCTTGCCATAATATGGAGTAAACCAGACCGTCTCCTATGGGAAGGATACATCATAGTGAAGCTATTAAAAAAAATGGTTGCCTGTAAAGTGGGTTTTACGGGCGAAAATTTTACGTGACAACGTCTTTTTCTCGGTAGAATATTTATTGATATGATTAATAATTATAATATAAATTGCACAAATTTTAACTATAGAAAATATATTTTGTTTACTAAAACATTGTACATGTGTCGAGTGATACGCGCGGCGGACCGATCATAGTTCGGTGACAGTTGACACATCGTTACGTTACCATTTTCATATTTGACTCCGAGCCGCACAACCTAATTTAAGACGTTGTCACGTCAAAATTTACTCATTTTTGCATCGTTCAATTCTCCAATTTGCAACCTTTATTTTCTAGTTAAATAATTAAAAAAAAAACTTATATAAATATTTCAGGTTTTTGACATTATACAGGATGATGTTGAAAAATTATATGGTAAATTCAAAATAATACACGACAAAGGGACATATGATGCAATCAGTTTGAACCCAAACGATCCTAAGAGTAACAGAGAGACGTATATAAACAAAGTTACTGAGCTATTGGATGATAATGGTAAGTATAGGGTAAAATATTTCAAGGCTATATACAAAAAACTAGTTAACAATTATCAATAGTTTAGTCACAGGATCGTTTTTCCCATTTCCCTATATTCACACGCGCTGTGTAACGCGTGAGGTAGTCGTCATTAAATACAAATGACGTAAACATCTCGTACTACAACAATACTATTGAACATTGTCAATCTGTCACCTTTCATTCAAATAATAACCGAATGAGAAAGAGCTATATCTCCGTCCCGCTCTCACAGTACAGTGTACGCTCGCGTCATACTTGACTAATGGTGTTTTATTTTGGAACAATAATTTAATTATTACTTAATAATTTTTTTTTTGAATGCATTACCGTCGTGGCGCAGAGGCGCAACGTCTGCCTGTAACGCGACGGTTACTGGGTTCGATTCCCAGTCGGGGAGGATGGATTTTTCTATTTCCATTTTCTTCACTCTGGCAACTAGGCAAAGCGCGGCGTTGAGTTCCGCCACTCAACTCGAAAACGGCGGAAAACGGGGACGGAGTAAGCAGGGACTAAGTAACGGATTGTCTTAACACTAGGTTCGTATGGTTCCTGCAGTTCCCTCTGCCTGCCCTGCCATATGCGAGATAAAAGCGAATGAAGCTAAAAAAAAAAGAAAAAAAATTACTTGTTTTATAATTTTGCCAAGTTTATAAAGGCTAGGCTATGCTTTAAATTAAGGTCGCGAATACATCCACATGAAGAGGGAAAAAAATGGTGACAGAATTGGGTGTATAACACCCAAATCTGTCACCATTTTTTTTCCCTCTTATGGTAAAATAAAAGTAGAAATTCCATAAATTAAAAATATATCATAGAAAAAAAAACTAAGTTATATTTGTAGTCAACTCGCCCTTGACCAAATTAAAAAAAATGAAATCCACAGGAGATTGTTAATCTGAATGAATGATAAAGAGTGAATGAGTTCCAATTCAATCTATGTTCAGAACAAAATTCTCCTCCCCTCAAGGGAATCGAACCCGCAACTGTTATACAGTAAGATCGCTGTTACAAGGCTTCACGCTTCAGGCTTTATCCCGCATATTGCAGTGTAGGCAGAGGGAACTGCAGGGCCATATGAACCTAGTGTTAAGACACTCCGTTGCTCTCCCTGCTTTGTCCGTCCCCGCTTTCCGCCTTTTATCGAGGCATTGCATATTAAGTGGCGGAACTCAACGCCGCGCTTTGCCTAGTTTCCAGAGCGAAGAAAATGGAAATAGAAAAATCCATCTTCCCCGAGTGGGAATCGAACCCTCAAACCGTTGCGTTTACAGGCAGACGCTTACGTCTCTGCGCCACGACGATAACAACAAGGCGATATTGTCGTAATTTATTTAGCAATACTACTGTAGTAATCTCCTGGTCGGCTAGTCGGAAGTCCTGGTACCTGCCACTTGTTTTTCTTACAAACGTGTTTACCTAAATACTAGTATTTCCTCTGTACTTTCCTCTGCCTACCCTGCTATGTGACAAACTGAGTAAAACTAAATTCTGATAACTTTCCAGGCTATTTCGTCATTACATCCTGCAATTGGACAGAAGACGAATTGAAGAGGCATTTTGATGGAAAACTCAAATTGAAATGCGTAATACCAACACCGCAATTCAAATTTGGCGGGAAAGTTGGTAGTGTTGTATCGTCTGTGGTGTTTGAAAGTATTAAGTGACGTTTCAACAGATTATATATAATATATGTCATGTAAATAAATTATATCAAATTATATACGTGTTTTATTTTCTTGGGTAAATTTGAAAAATAAGGTAAATTTTAGCTTCACGCTGTATCCCGCACATGGGCAGGGTAGGCAGAGGGAACTGCAGGAACCATACGAACCTAGTGTTAAGACACTCCGTTGCTTAGTCCCTGCTTTCTCCGTCCCCGCTTTCCGCCGTTTTCGAGGCATTGCGTGTTGAGTGGCGGAACTCAACGCCGCGCTTTGCGAAGAAAATGGAAATAGAAAAATCCATCTTCTCCGACTGGGGATCGAACCCAGAAACCGTCGCGTTACAGGCAGAGGTCGTCATTACGGTAAATTTGTGCAATGTATGATTAGTCTTGCTTAAAATCTAAAAGCGTTATTGGCGTAGTTAGAGACTTACGGCCTTATTCATAAAAAAGTCTTATAGAACGTTTTAAGCATATTTTAGTTAACACGCTCTTTAGGCTTATAGAACGTTCGATAAATGTTTGTATTCATAAACGCTCTATAAGCCTTCTATAACTAAAGTGTCACTAATTTGATTTATACGTTTACAATGTTGCCACTATACTGAAGTCGGTCGACTTGTTGCCGAAAATACTAATAAATCCACAGATGATAAGTGACAAACGCATTGACATAGTATGACCACAGATAATATTACGTACAAAAATATATTATTGGATCTGGCTTGACATATACCGGCTTGATTTACGTCGTTGTTATCACAAAAACACGAATGTTTATTTTATTTTAGTTTATAAACTTACTTAATTTTTAAAAAATAAAGTCAAAAGAAGTAAAAAAACAAAGAATTGAAAATTGTTTAGACGTGGACAAGTATTACCTATGTTCTGTGCACTTTTCTTATGTAGAATTTATTATTAATAAACTTAATAACTAAATATAGTTAATAAATATCGAACAAAATGTCAATTGTTATATTGTTTTGTTTACGAAATTGAAATTGACACTCTTGATGACAAGTGACTCGACGATGTCATATCTATGCTCATATTAGTATGAGCTATAATCAGCTGTTATATGAATCGGCCATCTTTGGACGTTAAAACACTCTTATAGTAGGGTTCTCGGCTCTATAACTTTATGATAGGTTTATAGAACTGATTGGCACTAAAATGCTGTTATGAATAACGTTTTTTGACAACTGTACTATATCGAGTCTTTAAGCGTGCTATAACTTTTTATGAATAAGGCCGTTATAGTAGAAACTCGATTAACCGGTACGTTTATTAGAAACAACTGGTATATGTCGATGTTTATTTAGAAATTTGATTGAAAATATTAGGTAATAGTCATCTGACGTGAGACCGCTCTCGTACAAATAGTACTTCTTTTTGGTTTTTTTTTTTTTTTAGCTTCACGCTTTATCCCGCACATGGCAGGGTAGGCAGATGGAACTGCAGGAACTATATGAACCTAGTGTTGAGACACTCCGTTAATTAGTCCCTGCTTACTCCGTCCCCACTTTCCGCCGTTTTCGAGGCATTGCGTGTTGAGTGGCGGAACTCAACGCCGCGCTTTGCCTAAGATGCCAGAGCGAAGAAAATGGAAATAGAAAAATCCATCTTCTCCGACTGGGGATCGAACCCAGAAACCGTCGCGTTACAGGCAGACGTTGCGCCTCTGCGCCACGACGGTACTACTTGTATATACTATATATATATGTGTGTGTGTGTATTGACTAAAGGCTGCTTGTACAAGCTCATGCGAGAAATAAGAACTAGAAAATTGATCTTAAACAAAATACTTGCTTGGTTTATAGTTACGTTTGTAATTACAACATCTTATTAAATTATAATGTAATGTTCTGATGTTTGAAATGAATTAGAACTTAGGATTTGAGCTGAGGAGGGATTGGTTTAGAGTTTTTATGGAAGATTCTTACTATATACTGAATATGTAATACTTAATTACTAATTAAAGTAACACTGTAACTTAGTGATGTGACGAATGTCATTTAGAGTTAATTCATATGCGGTTGAAGTAAGAGAGATAAGTAAAGAAGTTGTAGTATATGAGTATTCCTGCAAAGGCGGATCGGGAGCCACTTGAGTTTCTTAAGAAAATTTGAAATATGATCATATTTGCGTAGACCAAATATGAAGCGAATACAGTAAATTTTGAAGGCGCTCAAGTTTATCTAGTTGCTCCTCTCTTAGGCCAGGGTAGCATACGTCAGCATAATCAAGAATCGGCAAAAGGAGAGAAATAACCCTTCATTAACTCATGGGAATCGAACTCACAAGCCGTCGCGTTTACAGGCAGACACTTACGGCTCTGCGCCACGACGGTCCTCATTTATACAATTAATTTTACTTATTTTGTTTTGTATATATAATTTACTTTATTTTATATATACAAGGTAATTTCATTTAAATATATGAAAAAAAATTAAATCAATGTCAAAATTCTTTCATAAAAAAAAACAATCATTCTCTCTTCACCGGGAATCGAACCAGGTACCGTCTCCAAGTAAACGCCTCTGCGCCACGACGGTCCTCAATATTTAACTTTTATTATATTGTTTATAAACGCTATATATTTGATATTTTTAATGAGCACGATACTAAATTAAGCCTTTAATAGTGTAGTGACTGAACTCTACTTCGCGCATTGACTTGTTACTAGAACAAGGAAAACGATCTCAATTCACTGTATGAGAAAATAAAAAAAATTAGCGAGATTCGAACCAGCCTCTTCGAATCAGTCCAAACGTTCTGACCACTAATCCATGCGTTTATATATACTCGAAGGCATGGTACGTTAGAGCTCTTGAACGGTTTCCAATAAGCGCAGGTTCATATCCCATTGCATTCAAATTTGTCTTCTTCTTTAAGTATTTTTTCCATCCTTAATTCCGAATTATCACAACAAATATCATTAAAATATATTTCTCTTCCCTCACGGAATTCGAACCTACAACTTAAAAAAATAAAAAAAAAACAACAATCCCATTAAACATTTATTTGTGAAACACTTATTACAATTTTTTTTCTTTTTAATAAATTATAAATAAATTCCTTCAAACTAATCTACATGTTACAATTTTTTGTATAAACCATGGAAATAATAAAGTCTATAAAAGATCACAAAATTAAAAATTAAATAAAATTAATTAAAAATTAAATACTAATATAATAAATGTAAAATAAATTAAAAATTTTTATTTAATAATTTGACAAACACCATAGAGTAGGCTGTATAGCTAGAAATCATTGCCTAAATAACCATGCAATAAAAAAAATTAAAACCACAGGCAATAAGCAAAAATCTTTTGTACTTAAACCCAGTATTAACTTATATACAAATATTCCATACTAATAGGACATCAAACGGGAATGAAACCCACTGCCGTTATATTTAAAAGACAAATATCTCAACTTCTCTAGATCCCACATACATACACACAATATATATATATATATATATATATATATATATATATATATATATATATATATATATATATATATATATATATATATATATATATATATATATATATATATATATATATATATATATATATATATATATATATATATATATATATTATATATATATATATATATATATATATATATATATATATATATATATATATATATATATATATATATATATATATATATATATATATATATATATATATATATATATATATATATATATATATATATATATATATATATATATATATATATATATATATATATATATATATATATATATATATATATATATATATATATATATATATATATATATATATATATATATATATATATATATATATATATATATATATATATATATATATATATATATATATATATATATATATATATATATATATATATATATATATATATATATATATATATATATATATATATATATATATATATATATATATATATATATATATATATATATATATATATACACACATATATATAAAAATCTTTTGCAAATGATATGTTAAATAAATGAAATTGCATATAAAAGTACAATAATAATTATTATTATTTACATAGCTTTATCTTACTTGACGATGGAAACGAATCTGCAACCACCTTGTATACAATGAAACTTTGTCATATGAAAAAGATATCATACAATTAATATCTGTATATAAAAGCAAATAATCCATAATCGAAAAGAAAAAATTATATGAAAATTAAATTGTTATATACAATAATAATAATTTTAATAAAGTGGATTCTAAAGGAAATACATATGTTAATAGGCAATGAATCAATATATATATATATATATATATATATATATATATATATATATATATATATATATATATATATATATATATATATATCTATATATATATATATATATATATATATATATATATATATATATATATATATATATATATATATATATATATATATATATATATATATATATATATATATATATATATATATATATATATATATATATATATATATATATATATATATAGACATTTTCTAGCAAATACAATATAGATTTAGCAAACAAGAATTGAACCTAGGAAAACCGCAATAGAAATAACAATACCAAAAAGCAATACAATACTTAAGTTATAAATAGTAAGTAAAATTTTAATCACATTATGAAATATTTTAGAACAATTTGTTTAAATGACTTTATACTTACAATGTTTTAAAAATAGAGAGCTCGTAATAATTCCCAAATCCTTTTAGGTTAATATTAGAAAATTAAAAAGAAAATTATACATACATAAACTATACATATACATATATATATATATATATATATATATATATATATATATATATATATATATATATATATATATATATATATATATATATATATATATATATATATATATATATATATATAAAGCAATTACATCTTCAAGAGAAACTTCACACAATAGTAATATCAGTTTGCCATTTTTTAATTACAAGAAGTTATTCTAAACCATTTAATATTATTTAGTTACACCGCTAACATCATATGGTAATAATTGTATTATTAATATCTTAATTTGTCAGGATTTATTTGAAATTTGCTTACAAATTTATTATATAAAAAGAGAGAACCTCAGAACTGTGAGATAAGGATCAAATTAACAGCTTCATAATTTCTATATTTCTGACATGTCGCAACTTTTAGTGCTTTTCCAAGCTTCTCCCATTATAATATTACTCCCATATAGCTATTCCACTGAATGCCAAGAAAATTCTTATACAGAACATGTATTAACTATAAAAAAAATTTAAAAAAAAAAGACAAAATTAAAGCTCAGCGATATGAAGTCTTTCAACAGAACACATTAAACTACAATATTGAATGTAAATTAATGTGTGCAGAGATAGTAGAAAGAGGAGAAAACAGTAAAAGACTGTGCTCAAATTGATAGTGGCATCGATAACCACTAAATCCAAAGGCTAGATCCGCTCACAGTATCTATCTTCATTGTTCGAATTTTGATATATCAGATATCCTAAAATAACTGAAACTGATGTAAGCAAAAATGTTAAAAGCTGGTAGATCTTCAAGCTGTTGACTTTTCGGTGTAATATTTCATAATTCATTTGAAGATTGTTCAATGCATTGGCAACAGAGTCTGATCGTTCATGCTTGGACTCCAAGTTACCATTTTTGGGTAAATCTTTGACAGGGAATTGACATTTTAGACGGTACTCATCAACTTTACAACCCGTGGAGTTACTCCAAATATCAGCGATTTCTTTTTGAGTTAGATCCAGCTTTGGAATGTTAACGCACATGACTAGAAACATGTCTTTTGAAACATTTCTTAATTGTACTCCAGGTTGTACTACTATGACAATAGTTTGTGTGGCCCCGGACGCTAAAGTACCAGAAGAGGGCCTAACCCTAAATTTTTCCGGAGAAGTTGTCCTGATTTTAAATGAAACAGCACCCTCATCCATGTTGGTTATCACAAATTGCCCAGAAATTTCATCCATTTCAGTTTTAAACACAATCAGATTACTCGGACTTAGCCGCAACATTTCTCCAGGAGAATGATTATCACCTTGTTCGGCAAATGTTACCTTTTTAGGTGTGTGCTCAGAATTACCTTTTTCAGGAACAAATTCAAATTCATAGGTGTCTGTACCGCCCCAGCAAACCAATGCTTGTTCAGGTAATACATATGTTTTTAAAGTATCTTTGTTCACAAATTTCATTTTTTCTACTCCTTTTGCTGGCAATAATGACTTAATAACTTTAAAAGCCGCAGACATGATCCATGGCATTTGGTATATGATGATATAGTTCAAAAAGTTTGGATAATAGCTCTTAAAAAGTGAAATCAGATAGTTGGTTAATTCCATATCCATGTTATTTAGGCCACAACCATCTAAATCAAAGAATAAAGTTATTTTATTACCATTTTCTTCCCGTTCCAGGCGGTCAAACCAATATATAATGATTTTCTTTATCTCTTCAAAGTCTTTCGTTCCTTTTACGTGTTTTTTTGATTTAACAACTAGTAAAATACATCCATCGACATCTCTTCCACGAGGAAAGAAAGCACCCTCATTCACATAGTCCATTCTAATATTACTTTCATTTATTTCGTTTGCCCCAGAGCTCTTCCGCCATGTACATATATCCCATAGCATATCTAAAGCCAATTTAGGATCATTATCAGTATGTTTCAAGATCCTTCTCAAATATCTTTCATCTTTCGCCCGTTCCAAGTCCAAAGGATGGAAGTCTTTGTCAGGATTCTCTTTCAATTTCGCCTGAAACAGGCTTTTTACGTCCGCCGTGGTCATATTTTGTTATATTTCTTTGTTTTATAAACTTAAAAAGATAATATACGTACGAAATACAGAGGAAACTCCCAATCAAACAGCGGATAACAAACTTTGACAGCTGAGTTGTGACATTTAAACGTCACTGGGTCAAGGATGCGTTCAGCTATAAAAAATATATACCTATACATATTTATCAATTAAAAAAAAACAATTATTTTGCAAATTAAGCACAAAATATTTTACATTGTAGTAATCGAGGTTGTAATTGCAAACATAAATAAGTTATTTAGCCGTGTTTTATATATTTCTACGAGTTATTAGTTCACTCGTTCTTTTGATCTTGCACGCATTCAACGGGCCCCAGTGACTTAGACCTAATCACCAATTTACTAAATAAAAGGCCTGCCTACTAAGCGTCGACTGCTTCAAGGCTGCTCAACTCGAGAACCTTCCCGTCTCAATAGCCAACTATAAATAAATATTAAATATACATAATCTAGTCTCTTCCAAAACTAATCCTTTTATAGATCCCTTCATAATGTAAAAAAAAATATTTTAATTACATTTTTTTTTTTTTTAGCTTCACGCTTTATCCCGCACATGGCAGGGTAGGCAGAGGGAACCGCAGGAACCATACGAACCTAGTGTTAAGACACTCCGTTACTTAGTCCCTGCTTACTCCGTCCCCACTTTCCGCCGTTTTCGAGGCATTGCGTGTTGAGTGGCGGAACTCAACGCCGCGCTTTGCCTAAGATGCCAGAGCGAAGAAAATGGAAATAGAAAAATCCATCTTCTCCGACTGGGGATCGAACCCAGTAACCGTCGCGTTACAGGCAGACGTTGCACCTCTGCGCCACGACGGTCCTCGTTAATTACATAGTAACAATATTACTGCTTCAATTAAGTATTTTCATGGAATGCGAGACTCCATGACTTTTAAACACTTACCACATGTTGTTTTTTATAGTTTCATGCTTTATCCTGCACATAGCAGGGTAGGCAGAGGGAACCGTAGGCATTGTGGGAACCTAGTATTAAGATACTGTTCCCGCTTTTTCCTCATTTTTCCTGAGTGGAAATCGAACCCACAACCGTCGCGTTATAAGTAGACGCTACGCCTCTGCGTCACGACGGTCCCGATGATAATAATACAATTTGAATAAAAAAAGGTTGAGTATTTATCCACAACCTTGCCTAAGTTATAATGTTATATAAGATATTGTAATTGTTTTTTGAAATAAGTCACGTTCTTGACTTAATTTTTAAAATTGTTATTGTGAAGAGATTTGCTAATTTTGTAGTCTACATTCTCTGTTATTAAAAAACTAGGGTGGGCACCGGACTATCCTGGAGTGGACACATCCTTCTTCCCATTCGAAGCCCATTAAGTTTTACAACCTGCTACATAGCAGAGTATTGAAACCTAGCCATATATTAATTCTACTTAAAAAATTACTTATTATAAATAAAGTTCTTTTTAGTTTTTATTTTTCAACAAAGTAAAATTTATTGTAAATTAAAAAAAAACCACAATGATAACAATTTTCATATATTATCTATAAAAATAACAATTAAAAAATAAATCCATTTATACCCTTATTTCAAATAAATAAATCTATGTATTAAATTTGTTTATGATAAAATACCAACCGACAACATACAGAGGGTATTCATAGTAGAAAGGTCAATACAATCAGTCTTTCCCACATATTACAAAAACCAATTTAAGAATATTTTATTATATATATATAATAACATAAAAACAATATAAAATTTCATACTCTATATGGCTCCCTCCTCTTTATATGGCAAATTTTGGCTTACTGTGGTGGTATAGCTGCGAGTTCTCTAGAGTAACAGTAGGTTGATATATATAGATAACAACTAATTGTACATTACAAAACACAGTTATATATATATATATATATATATATATATATATATATATATATATATATATATATATATATATATATATATATATATATATATATATATATATATATATATATATATATATATATATTTATATGGCAAATTTTGGCTTACTGTGGTGGTATAGCTGCGAGTTCTCTAGAGTAACAGTAGGTTGATATATATAGATAACAACTAATTGTACATTACAAAACACAGTTATATATATATATATATATATATATATATATATATATATATATATATATATATATATATATATATATATATAATATGATAAAATGGCACATTTTGTTACATCAACATCCTTCTTAAGGAATTGAATTTTAAGCTCATTTATTATGCCACAATGCCTTTACATTGAAATACTTATTACCTTATTAATAAGAGGTATTATTGTAATTCCTTTGTTTAAAATTAAGAATAACAATTTTTACTATTATTATATATTAAAAATCCAAATAAAATATTTACAAAAACAAAGAAAATTGTAATAATCTGATATATTTTTAATGTATCCAATTTCTTTAGTAAATCATTGTGATTTTTTTGTAAATCGTTAAATTTATATACAAGTGAATTTTTATCTTCGGCTGGTTTTAGAGTATTCGATTGTGGATCTCCGTTGCTACACTTCAATCTGTACTCGTCGGGTTTTACATCAGGACTTTTCCATAGCTTACTCAATTCTTTCGGTTGTATATTTGCATTAGACACATTCATTGCCGCAACTAAAAATCTATCTTTCACAACTGAACTAATTTGAAATCCCGAACTAACAGTGATTTGAATGTTTTGTGAAGCATTATGTAAAAGAATTCCTGAACTTGGCTTCACAATATACTTTTCTGGTGCAGTCGTTCTTATTTTATATGACACAGCGTTCTCATCCATATTTGTTATAGTCAATTGAGCTGTTATAACATCATTTTCAGTTTTAAATGTTAACATTTTATTTGGGTTTAAACGCAGTATTTCTCCAGGAGAATGATCATCATCTTCAAAAGTTACATTTTTTGTCATTTTATCTACATTTGTTCTTTTTTCAGGTATAAATTCGAAAACATAATTATCTTTGCCACCCCAGCTTACTAAAGCCTGTTCTGGGGCAACTAGATCTTTTAGTTTGTCTTTACTGACTGTTCTCAATCTTTCTACCGCAGCAGCAGGTAGAAGTCCCTTAACAATTTTAAAGCCAGCAGATAGCATCCAGGGCAATTGAAAAACTATAACATAGTTAACCAGCAGCGGATAATAACTCTTTAATAAAGTAACCATGTACATTATAACTTCAATATCCATGTTATTTAATCCACAGCCGTCCATATCAAAAAACAAAGTCATCCTCTTACCATCTTCTTCTCTTTCTATCCTCTCAAACCAATATATAATAACTTTTTTGACCTCATCGACATTTTTTTGATTTTTTTGATACAACTTAGCTTTCATAATGAATATCAAGCAACTGTCGATGTCACGACCGTGTGGGAAAAATATACCTTCCTTTAAGTATTCCATGTTGACAGTTTCTTCATTAATTTCGTTCACATTATTAGTTTTGCGCCACGCCATTATTTCATACAGCATATCTACAGCTAATTGTACATTATTTTGACAATGTTCGAGAACTCTGTATAAATACTTATCACTATTAACTCTCTCCAAGTCACGAGGATCAAAAGGTCCCGGCGGATCGGGAATTCCATCTCGTATTTTCGCCTCAAACAACTGTCGTATTTCAGCTATTTTCGCCATTGTTTTATTATTTATTTATTTCTGTTCTGTTCTACAGTAATGGCGTTCCGAGTATTTATTTATAATTATATAACTTAAAAAAAACAGTGTGCGGAAACTAATTTTTAAAGTTCAAAAGTTACAAACTGTCATTCGGTAAATTCTAAACACATAACAGATAATAAAATAATTTTAAAACTACATTCAATTTAATTTTTACTCTCAAAATTTAGTCGTTTATTTTTTTTAAAATAATAATATTGGGTTTAACACAAGTAGAATAATGACAAAATGAAGCTAAACTACTATTATTAATCAATATATATTTCACAATTTTTTTATCTTTTATAATCTTATCACTTGGCAAGGTTAGGTGGAGATAGTAATTACAGATCTTTGAACTATTTGTAATATGTTTTTTTACATTACGTACTAAACGATTAAGTTAAATAGTAGTTTTAGCTTTAAGATTTGTCAAAAAGAGCGTAGTGTCTGAACACTCTTGCATTTATCTGCTTTTCTGAGAAATGAATTTATAGTTGAACACTGCTAATATAAAGGCAGCATCCGTCATTGAATACACAATGTCTTAAATTTAGACATAAAGTAGAAAATTTATTTATATTAGGTTACACTGAAACTAAAAAAATGCTTAAATTTAGAAAATCATATATTTTCAACAATAAAATAAACTATAACATTACCTTTGGACCATATACAGCATGTTCACCTCAATAAAAAGACATAACCCACTTAACTATTTTCCGAACTCCTTACTCCTTCCTTTCTTATCAATATACAGGATGTTGTTACCGTGACCTTCATTTAAAGCATAGTATTAACTAGCCTTCATAAACTTGGTTAAATTATAAAACAAGTAAAGTTTTCAAAAATAAAAAAAAATTTTTTTCAAACAAAATAAATAATTAAATTATTGTTCCAAAATAAAACGCCATTTCTCAAGTACGACGCGAGCGTACACTATCCTGTGAGGGCGGGAAAGACATATATCCCTTTCTCATTAGGTTATTTTTTGAATGAAAGGTGACAGATTGACAACGTTTGATAGTATTTTTGTAGTACGAGGTCTATACGTCATTTGCATTTTATCATATCTACCTCACGCATTACACAGCAAGTATAAATATCGTGAAATAGGGAAAATAATCCTGTGTCTAAACTTTTGATCATTGTGAATTTGTTTTTGTATATAGCCTTGAAATATTTTCCCCTATAAGTCGTTTTGACGGCCGCCGTGTCACAAGCACCCTGTATAAAACTAAGTAATATAAAATAAAATTGTAATTATACATTGCTACAAACTTAAAATTTTTATTTATTTGTACACACTGGCTTTTAAGTTAAACAGTGAAAGTTTCTCTAAACAAAAAGTTTTCTTTTGGAAACCTAGATGTTATGTATAGTTATATATTATAAATAATAACAATTTATTCAAAATTTTAACTACACTTAAACATTAAAAAAAAAACTTTGTTTTAGAACTGCTTTTGATTTTTAAAATAGAAAAACAGTGATTGTTATTAGCCCTTCATTGCCAATTATTCAGTTTATAATTGTTAGGGAAAATAACCTGAATGGAACACAAATATAAACATATATGGAAAAAAAATCACAATTTTTAATCTGCATTTTCATAGTCGAGACACCACATATTCAGGCTGAAAAGAAAAAAATTCTAGAGAAACATTTATATGCATAAAATAAGCTTTTATTCCAATTTATTATATCAAGATATATATTATAAACAAAACTTATTAAGTTCTTTTGTCAATTCTTTCTTCTTTGTGCCTCCATTAGAGAAATCTTAATGTGACATAATAGTATCTAAAACACTTTGTAGTTTCTGCCTACATTCTAGTTAGAACCCAATACAAAGCACTTCCCATCGTTTAATAATACACAAAATATCAAGGATCTAGGAACTCTTGATGAAGAACTATTATAGAGGATATAAACTATATTTCTTAAGTCCATATAGTAAAGAAATGTTTCATTAGTTAAAGAAATGCGCAAAGAACGCTAATATGAAATATTTTACAATAACTGCCATTCATCATCAGGTCTCAGTTAATGGAGTTGTAATCATTTGTTTGTATTTTGATGATTATATTTTACCATTAATAAAATATTTTTTTTTTAATTTTATCACTATATTACCGTTTTATATGAGAATTAACAAAATGACAATATTTACAACTTCCAACAACAGCTGTCTTTAAAAATTATATATTGATTTTAAGACATTTAATAGTATATTTTAGATATATAGTTAAGGCTGACACAAAATAAATATAAATACATATAATTATAACAAAACACACTTACCGAAACAAACCAATAAGAATTCTTCATAAAAATCATTTTACCGATCATTCCCATTTTGGATTCTGGGGCTATTGTATGCAAATGTAAATGTTTCACACTTCTAAATGGTGGCCAGTGATAACCAAATCTTGCATCTTCTAGCGATAAGCTATTCTGTTCTAGAAGACCTTTAGATATTGACAGCATTTTCTCAACTGAAAATAAAAAAAGATATTAATGCTTTCAAATTAAGAATTGTTTAGGGTGCAGAGCCTGTACCCTGTAAATGTGACAGTTTATGGGTTTGATTCTGATGATGGGAAGGTGGATTTTTCTATTACCATTTTTTCACCTTAGCAACTAGGCAAAGTGCATTGAGAAGTTCCGCAACTCAATATGCAATGCTTCAAAACAGCAGAAAGTGGGCACCGGAATGTCTTAAAATTAGGTTCCTATTTAATCAGTTGTAAGTGGGATTGAAACCTACAAGCATTACATTCACAGTTAGACACTTTCATTGTGTAATTATGGTGATATTTTTCATGAAAAGATTATAAATATATTATCTTTTTAATAGGCATTTAAAAGATAATATTCTAATCCTTACAAAAACCTATACCTAAAACATGTAGATAACATTTTAAGTTTGCATCATTTATTTTCCTAAGATTAACATTTACGTCAATGCAGGTTAGCCAAAGAGAAGTACAAGAAAGTAAACTATAAGTAGTAAGGCATTTAGATGGTCATTGTCATACTAGCCACTCCAAAGATTACATGGAAATGGCTCATTCACCAGAATTAAGAGAAACTAGTCCCGCGTTTGCGCTTTTAGTCTATTCCACTGCTCCATTTTAGTTTAATCGATTAATAAAAGCCATAAAATAATAAAACAATATTAAATAGACTTACCAAGGTCTTTATCAAGTGGGGTCAAACATTTTGCATCTTCAATATGACGTTTTGGCACAGTAAGTACGTGATAATCGCTAGCCGGCTTTATATCACGAAATACGCACACGTCCTCGTCTTCATATAATATGTCAGTATTTTCTAGTTTGTTTACAATATTACAAAATATGCAAGAGGATTTTTCAGCAGTCATTTTCCCGTACAATTTTGGGCTGTTATCTGTCAAAATTGATTTGACTTTGACGTTTTTAAGTAATTTGTACGCTAATGTTGGTAAACGTACAGCCATGTCTATAAATATTCTTGGTCAAAGGTTGTAATTTTATAAGCTTTTCAAATAAAACTAGTTTAAACCTTATTCATTATCTCACGCAGTTATATTTATACGATATTCATTTTGTAACTGTTATGTATTTTTATCACTTTATTGATTTAGACACTTAAATTTTTATCACTGCACAGTATTTATAATAGATGCATTAAAGACATTATTAAATATTACAGATTATAAATTACTTTTAGTTTTAACCTTGTACTTCTTATGATTATTTACGTTATCATAATTGAGTGTATAGTGTAGTAGAACATTATTATATATTAAGATAAATTTAAATAAATCAAAGAACTATGCTTATGTAAAATGATTATAGCTATTTATATTATAATATTCATTATAAGCGAAATGTAAAAATTTATCATCGACCTAGTATCAAAATAAAATATTTTTATACTTAAATTGAAAAAGAAGTAAAGTATAGTAAAAATTTCTTTATTGTAGACTATGTAAATGATATTAAGATATATAAATACAAAATGGAAATAATATAACAGAGGGCCTTATGGCTGATTGCCCTTAATCAATCTCTTTCATGCAACCTTAAGTTAAAAAAAACAACCTTAAGTTAAAAAAAAAACAAGAGAATAGTTCGTACTAAAATTACTAAATGAAAAAAGATAGACCATAAATTAATATAAGAATACTTAATAAATAAAATATACCATAAATTAATATAAAAATGCTTGATAATTTGGACATACCGTTTACAACCGTCACAGTGCAGAGGCGCAGCATCTGCTTGTTAACGTGATGGTTTGAAGGTTCACTTAACACTCGCGGAGATGGGTTTTACCATTTCCATTTTTTTTGCTCTGGCAACTAAGAAAGCGTAACGTTGAGTAACGCCACTGAAGATGGAATGCCTAGAAAAAGGACAGCGAGAAACGGAGTGGCTTAACATTAGGTTTCCACTGTTACTTTGCTACGAGCGGGATAGATGCGTGAATCTAAAAAAAATAGACAAAAATTTGCAACACCCTCTCGTCATGGGAATTGAACCCAAAAACCAACGTGTTTACAGGCAGACGTTGCGCTGCTGCATCACGATGGTCTGTCTATTAGTGTATAAACACACAATAGCATTAATGTTGAAATTTCTTTAAGTGGTTTGTGGACGATTCCCACCCGGGGAAGAAGGATTTTCCCATTTCCATTTTCTTCGTTCTGGAAACTAGGCAAAGCGCGGCGTTGAGTTCCGTCACTCAACACGCAATGTCTCGAAAAAAAGCGAAAAACGTGAACGGTTCCTGTGATCCACTCTGCGTACCTTGCAATGTGCGTGACAAAGCGTTAAGCTAAAAAAAAAACTATTACAAACTTACACGTGTCCCTATAGTCGTCGATAGTCTTAACATATTTAAGAATCTTTATATAAAACAAATGTATACAAATAAATGTATATATATGTATATTCTGGGTTCGATCCCCAGTCGGAGAAGATGGATTTTTCTATTTCCATTTTCTTCGCTCTGGGAAACTAGACAAAGCGCGGCGTTGAGTTCCGCCACTCAACACGCAATGCCTCGAAAAAGGCGGAAAGCGGGGACGGAGAAAGCGGGGACTAAGCAACGGAGTGTCTTAACACTAGGTTCCCACGGTCCCTGCAGTTCCCTCTGCCTACCCTGCCATGTGCGGGATAAAGCGTGAAGCTATAAAAAAAAATGTATACCCCCGTAATTTTAAATTTGTTAAAAGTTCATAGCATTGACACTACAGCTACGTCCATTCTACCTAATGCTTGCTTTGCTGTCTGTCCCTATATAAACTTTCATCTTAATTTCGTAACGGTTTTTGATGTGGTTTTCTATAATAAATAGTGCGATTTAAGAGAAAGCCGTAAATGTATAGCACATACACTATATAGTAGAAGAACACTCCTCGGTTTAAAGTTCTTTAACGTGGTGTCTTTCACATGACCAATTACATGTCGCTCTTTCAAGAGTAATCTCTAAAGAAAACACTTGTATTTTGTAACGACAAAAAAGCTGTGAACGTTGTATGTAAATATATCCTGTAGTATTTAGTATCAGCATGAGTGAAGCCGGGACTAGTTGCTAGTTTAAAATATATAAAAAAGTAAAAAAAAAACGTACATAATTTATTTTTTTTAAATATTAAAATAAAATGGCACGTACGGTTTCAAATAACACTAAAATATCCTCCCACAAGGTGTTAACCATATCACAAGTATGGAAAGATATAAGAATGACGAAACAAGAGCGAGTTGAATTTATACAAAGCTGGTTCCGTATCTATTTATAATTAGTAAAAATAAATATAAAGGGGACGGAGAAAGCAGGGACTAACCAACGGAGTGTCTTAACACTAGGTTCATATGGTTCCTGCAGTTCCCTCTGCCTACCCTGCCATGTGCGGGATAAAGCGTGAAGCTAAAAAATAATATGAAGGGTAAATATTAACACGCTGTAACACGCATATAGCTGGATAGACAGAGAGAATCAAGTGTAAGGGAGTTTTCGAGATATAGATTGGTGGAACTTAACGCCGCGTTCTTTTTTTCTTACTAGAGCAAGAGAAACGAAATGTCTCCCTTCACGGGAATCGAACCTACAACGTCGGATTTACCGAGTAACTTGAATACTATAGGTGAAGATATATTTCAAAGTACAAACAACTTATATTATATATTTTGTGTGTGTATTTCAAAATAAAATAAGTAAAAATTATTTTAAAAACTAAAAAAAAATGTTTTTTTTTTTAATTTTACGCACACGATTAGGCAAAGAGAACTCCACTCAGCCAAAAGCGTAAAAAATTAAAGTCCATTTACAATATTAGATACTAAACTTAATTCAAATTAAAACATAATTTCGGTTTATGTTCATCTCCGGAGAGCAATTAACGTAATGCGATAAGATAAGCCACGAGGGATGGATTTTGGGGGCGTTAAATCAATTACATCCCCTTTATTGACGAAATTGTAACCACGTGGAGATAATATTTGTGTAAACAATCGCTTTTTTTATCTTCCCGTATAACGTACATGACTATAATTACTATAATAAACCTGCTCGTAACGCGACGGTTTCTGGGTTCGATTCTCAGTCGGGGAAGATGGATTTTTCTATTTCCATTTTCTTCGCTCTGGCAACTAGGCAAAGCGCGGCGTTGAGTTCCGCCACTCAACACGCAGTGCCTCGAAAAAGGTGGAAAGTGGGGACGGAGAAAGCAGGGACTAAGCAACGGAGTGTCTTAACACTAGGTTCCTATGGTACCTGCAGATAAAAGTGTGAAGCTAAATAAAAGGAGTACAACTTGAAAATGGCCACAAAAAACAGGAACGCAGTCACAACTTCCATTATAACGAACATGCCATAATATTTAAGATATAAGTCGTATCAAAAGCTTAACTTTTGCTCTGTCTTATCTGATAAAGCGCGAAAAAAACTGTCAATTGAAGATATCTATATTTGTATATGACACACGAGTCACATTCAGCAAGTCCAGTGGACTATACTTATAAATTAAATGTGATATCATAGCCTATAGCCTATAGCTTATAGCCTATAGCCTATAGCCTATAGACTATAGGCTATAGGCTATAAGCTACCTTGACAAAAGGACTATCTAACACAAAATCAAAACTAAAAAAGATCTAAAACTGCGCTTCCATACGTTCACTTTAAGACATTTACTTAAATAAACAAGTTTGGATTGATAATTATATAATTTAAAATCGATATGGCTTAGAGGTAAGAGCATTTGGACTTTTCAAGAGGAACAGGTTCAAATCCAATCACAATAAAGAAAATTACACTATTTCTAATAATGCAACTGCATACTGCATTCTGTTTCTATAACCCCACAATATAATGACATTGGAAGCATATGATTATTTATTTGTTTTTCATCACCCCTTATAACGTTAGGGATATAGGGTGTAAATATAATATAAACATAATTTGATTTCTTGATCATTATCTTTATTAAATTTTCTAATAGTATAAACATGCGGCTTTGGTTCCTTCGTCTTTTGGAAATAAATAAAAAGTATATATAATGTATATTACTCAAGATAGAAGGATTATTTTCTTTGCTCTGGTAACTAGGTAAGCGCGGCGTTGAGTTCCGCCACTAAACACGCAATATCTCGAAAAGGCGATGTGTGGGGAACAGAGTAAGTCAACAGGTTCCTATGGTTCTTGCAGTACCCTCTGTCTACACTGCTATGTGCGGGATAAACTCTTTTATGTCTTCACGCTTTATCCTGCACATGGCAGGGTAGGCAGAGGGTACTGCAGGAACCATAGGAACATAGTGTTAAGACACTCATTTGCTTAGTCCCTGCTTTCTTCGTCCCTTTTTTCCGCCTTTTTCGAGGCATTGCGTGTTGAATGAGTCACTCAACTCCGTGCTTTTACGTAATCAATTTGAGTTATCATAATGCAATTGTTAAATAGAGAGTGTATTTTGACACTAGGTCCAAATACAGCGTGCTAAAAAAAGAATAAATAAATTAGTTATTAATATTGTCAAGATATAATTATTTATATCTTAAACATTTCTCCTATAGAGGACCATTATATTAAGACTTGTCTATAAGCGCGACGGTTTGTGGGTTCGATTTCCACTCGGGGAAGACGGAATTTTTTAATTCCATATTCTTCGCTCTGGCAACTAGGCTGGCTAACCACGCTTAATGCGTAGAGCTATAAAATATTGCCTTATAACAAAAACACCCAATTTACTCTCACTTGAGTAGTAAGGGAACCGCAGGAACAATAGTAACCTAGTGTTAAGATACACCTCTGCTCTCCGCCTATTTCGAGAATAAAAGAATCATTCTCATAATACCCATAATGCATAATAAGACTTCGATGGCTATGGTTTCACGATTTGCCGATAAAGTTCCCAGATAGGAAGTTTCCATAATATAGACATATCTAGGAGATAAATATTTGTTAAACTATCAGTATTTATCTGGTAGATAGCATTAACTACTAGCTAGCTATCTGTAACTTTAACCGTAACCTGTGAAACTGGCTCAAAGTTATTTTGAATATAAGTGTGATACAATTGTACAAATATATCATTGACGCAAATAGAAAATCAATAGGCCTATATATGTATTTATATAAAATATTTACATATGTTCATGCAACGTTACTTGCAGTTTATTTTATAATAATTTGAGGCGTAGCTTTTGCCTGTGAATGTGATAGTAAATGGGTTTGATTACCACCTGCAGAGTGGAATTTTCCATTCCTATTTCGCGCTCTGGCAACTAGGCAAAACGCGGCGTTGAGTTCAGCCACCCAAGAAAATAAATCATTGACTCATCACACCGCCTTGCTGATTCTTGAGCTGTTACTTAAGTTGTGCTTTCCTTGATTAAATAAAGTTCTCATCTGACTAGCTTACGAAATCCTCCTTGCATGTTTTTTTAGCTTCACGCTTTATCCCGCATATTGTAGGGTAGGCAGAGGGAACTGCAGGAATAATAGGAGCCTAGTGTTAAGACACTCCACTGTTTAGTTCCTGCTTTATCCGTCTAACTTCCCTCTTGCTCGAGACATACCTATACGTATATAATATAATAAAGTGGTAGTTTGCATAGCATACAAATTTTCTTCATCTGCCTATAAACGGTTTGTAGGTTCGATTCCATTTTCTTCGTTCTGGCAATTAGTGTGGCGTTGACTTCTGCCTTTCAACACGAAATGGCTCAGAAAAGGCGGAAAGCAGAGAACGGAGTGAACGTGGGAACCAACCACGGTTCCTGCGGTTCCCTCTACCCTACCCTAACATGTAAGGGATAAAGTGTGAAGCTATTAAAAAATAAATAATTTTGATAATGAACTTTACTAATAAACGATATTTTAATACTTAGATTTTTGTAGCTTCACGCTTTAACGCACACATGGCAGGGTAGGCAGAGGGAACTGCAGGGACCGTGGGAACCTAGTGTTAAGACACTCCGTTGACAAAAAAAAAAAGAAATTTTCGTAAGTGAAAATTTATTGAGAAACTTGATGCTTTGTATATAAATTTATTTCATTCCACTTAAAGTAGCAGATGGACACACCATTAATAGAACTATTTATAGGAAATGCGTAAAAAATTACTGTATCAATTGGAATTGAACGAAAAATATACATCCTACTAATATTATAAATGCGAAAATTTGTATGTAACTCTTTCACACAAATACTACTGAACCGATTACAATGAAATTTGGTATGTAGGTAGCTGAAGACCCAGAATAACATATAGGCTATTTTTTATACCGGAATTCTTTATTGATTCTTAGTTGAAAATTGATACATTTATCACTTCTGCAAACTGGATGCGTCATCACGCATTCATCTCGCATCATCGTAGCGGCCACGCATCCTGACGGTAACATGATTTTGTTTTCTAATTTTTTTTTTTTTAAGCTTCACGCTTTATCCCGCACATGGCAGGCTAGGCAGAGGGAACCGCAGGAACCATACGAACCTAGTGTTAAGACACTCCGTTGCTTAGTCCCTGCTTACTCTGTCCCCACTTTCCGCCGTTTTCGAGGCATTGCGTGTTGAGTGGCGGAACCCAACGCCGCGCTTTGCGTTTGTTTTCTAATTGGTACGTTAGAATTGTTTTATACCTATTAATTACTATTAAGCTATAATTTTAATTAAATAGATAAGTCTTCCATTTTTAAGGTATAAACGTTATAATAACTAGCGTAGTGTATTTTCTTAAAGTGTAGAGTACGTAGTGCGTAGTACCTATTTATTAAGAATTATGCCGCGACAACGTAAGTCTAATCTTTCCCAAAAGCTCTAATAAAGCTAGAACTATGAAAGTAGCCAGACTTAACGAGACGTTTCCACAAGACGAACTGCGAAGACTTTATCAGGCAGAGCGTGAGGCTCATAGAGCTGCTGAGACACCAGATCAATCGCAAGATGAGTGTCGACCGCATGCTGAATATTTGTCTTCTAAACGGACTGCAGAGACATCCCCTACAGTCTCAGGATCAACGTCAACAGAATGCTGAGTATCTAGCATCTCATATGTATGATTAGGGCTTCGCAATACTTGGTTACCATATATCTTTTGTTATCTATATATCACATATTGTTACGTTATCATAGGGTATCCACGCGGACGAAGTCGCGGGCGGTCTTTCGTACTAATATAAAAAAGGGGTTATGTACATAAGTTGCTTAACATATATTTAATTTTTTTTTTTTTTGGCTTCACGCTTTATCCCGCACATGGCAGGGTAGGTAGAGGGAACTGCAGGAACCAAACGAACCTAGTGTTAGGACATTGCGTTCCCTGCTTTCCGCCTTTTTCGAGGCGTGTTAAGTGACGTAACTCAACGCCATGTTTTGCCAAGTTGCTAGAACGAAGAAAATAGAAGTGGCAAAATCTATCTACCCCTCATTGATTCGAATCGAATCCACAAACCATCGAGTTTACAGACAGACGCTACGCCTCTGTGCTACGACGGTTTTTTTTAAATTACCTTCTTTTTAATTAATTGAACCTAGTGTTAAGACACTCCGTTGCTTAGTCCCTGTGCCTTCTCCGTCCCCACTTTCCACCTTTATCGAGGCATTGCATGTTGAGTGGCGGAACTCAACGCCGCGCTTTGCCTAGTTTGCCAGAGCGAAGAAAATGGAAATAGAAAAATCCATCTTCCCCGACTGGGAATCGAACCCAGAAACTGTCGCGTTACAGGCAGACGTTGCGCCTCTGCGGTGCTCATATGTTTAATATGTTATGAGAAAAACAATGTCAAATATTGTATAAATTAAGATCGTTGTGGCGACAATTTGTGAGATCAATTCAATGAATTTAAAACAAAACATTCTTGTATTAAGTAGTAGTGGAGTTTCGTTAAAAAAAAAAACCAAATAAAATATTGTCATATAAATGTTTTATTTTTATTCTTCAGGCATCTCTGGGAAGCTTGGTATTCCTGGTAAAAAAGCCGGGGAAGGAATGCAATTACTGGGGACGTTTTCTTGATTTTCCAGGGCAGGAGGTATTCCTGGTAAAAAAGCCGGGGAAGGAATGCCATTACTGGGGACGTTTTCTTGATTTTCCAGGGCAGGAGAAATTCCCACTCCAGCAGCTGCTTTAAGCTCGCTCTCAACACCGACTGAAAGTTAAAAGGTTGTAAATAGTCAGTCAGTTTGAAATAATAATAGTTAATTCGTGTCTGTATACAAGACGGTTGCGTGTTTAAATCCCTTGAGGGGTTCATATGTTTATGATTTTTTAAAGTAACTAACACACACAGTTAGATTTCGACAAATATTTTTTTTTTATGGGAACCATGGGAAACTTGTGTTAAGATACTCCTTCTCTGCCTTCACCCGTATTCGATTCATTGCGTGTTGAGTGGTGGAACTCAACGCCGCGCTTTGCCTAGTTGCCAGAGCGAAGAAAATGGACATAGAAAAATCCAACTTCTCTGAATGGGAATCAAACCCACAAACCGTCGTGTTTTCGACAATCCTCGTATTTCTATGATTTTTAAAGTGACAAACGAATACAGTAAAGTTTTGACGTTTCATTAAAAAAAGATGATAAAAATGGCTTTCTCTCTCTCGTCGAATTAATGTTCTTTGCATAGCTAGATTTTTTAAATATAACAGAGATACTAACAACGTAGTAAGTTGTATAAAGCATATAAGAACTTCTATGCAGCGTGATGAAGAACGCATAGCTTAGTGGTCACTTGGACGGTTTTCATGAGGCGCGAGTTCAAATCCCGCTGCATTCAAATTTATATATCTTTATGTAAGATCTTTTGTCATTTTTTTCGTTTTAATAAAAAATAAAGAACATCGTTGAGTTTCAGAATATTTTTTTAAATATTATTAAATTACTTACTTGGTGAGGATTGGACGAGTGCCACGCACTGAAAACAATATTAAAATCGGTTATTAGCTTCACGCTTTATCCTGCACATGGCAGGGTAGGCAGAGGGAACTGCAGGAACTATATAAACCTAGTGTTAAGACACTCCGTTGCTTAGTCGCTGACTTCTCCGTCCCCGCTAATAAAATAGGTTATTATTTCAACTAAAATATAGATTGTCGTTATAACTTAAGAATGTGATCTTTAAAAAGATCTTATATTTGTGGGTTAGGAAGTTCAAGAAGCTAGGTTTTAACTTGACTTAACTAATAGTTGTGTATAACACATTCATTTTTCATTAAACTAATTGATAGCCTTCATATTATGCGGGAAAAAGCGTGAAAATAAAAAAAAAATAGCCAAAATCAACCTCTCACCAAAAGAACAAATGCAAAGAAGAGTTGGAACTTCATGTTGTCAATTATAGAACTGAATAAAAAAAAGTGGACGGTTGATTACAGATAATATGTGACAGCAAATAATGTACGAGGTAACTTACAATTATAACAACAAGCTGTTTAAAATATTAGGTAACTGTACGACGTTAAATAAGACGATATTGCAATATTACTGCACTACACTGCAGGAGACTTCTCTGCGGGTGGAGATAGACGGAGAGAATTTAGATCAAAAGAACCTAGCACAGGGATCACATATCGTGGTCAGCTGGGTCCGGACAGCTGTCGAATGCACCATGAAGTGTCAGGGTTTGATGCTCGACAGCTTGGATCCCTGCTTTTTCACCTAGAAGCGAAAGTACTTCCGTAATTATATCGAAGGCACAAGAAATACAAGGCATGGAATTCATTAAAATTTAGCGTTAAGTTGAGCAAATCCCGTTGCATTGAGATTGGCTTCCTTAGGTCTTAGTGGCAGAATGTCGGCAAAGGTTTCTGCGCCCGACCACCGCTCTAGCTATCGTCTAGGTGATCTAGCCAGAACTCTTCTAGCTCGGGAGAGAGCAAGGCTCCTGTCGTTTAGCTGCTGTCAGGGTAAGGCTGCTTCGGCATGTATCTCTTCTGCATAGACTGGAAGTCGGACGTTCGGTGTTACCACTGCATCCATTGCATGGGGATTTATTCTACGTAATTACGAACCTACTTCCATCGCAGGACATCCGTACATACTAACTTTATATTATATTCTTTATTTCATTTATTTATTGATATTCTTAGACACTTTTTTCGGCTACGACGGCGGCGGGGACTCGGGTGTGTAACGTTTCATACTAGTATCGGTTGGCTACAGCTAGCCAAGATTGACATAATTTCATCGCTTTTATAGTGTTTAAAATTAAGACTACCTTCTTTTTACAATAGACTCCTAACTATATATATATGTATGTATATCTGGTGATTAGGTAAGCGCAGCGTTGAGTTCCGCTACATACACTTACAGTCTTATTAAGTTAAGTTCCTACGGTTAATAATAATAATAGGAACTACTAATATAAATAACACCTCAACGCGGGCAAGCTCGCCCTGTTCAATCTTAGATAGTCCTTTGCTTTTGCCTATTGGTCTGGTTGGTGTAGTGGCGAGTGGATCTTTTTGTTCAAAGGGTTCTTGTGGACAAATTCTCCTCCTTCTATATTCTCCATAAAAAATACCATTGTATCTAGGTCTAGGTTCTCTCCATCTCCGCTTCATGCGGGATACAAGTGTGCGATTCACACACGATAGAAGTGAAACTTCAGTAAATCGAGAAAAGAATGAGATGAATATATATACCAAGGGTAGGATAATTACAAAGTTTATTCGTTTAAAAATGAAAGTATTTTGATTAATTTTAAAAGATATTTTATTTAACATATGTTACATAATTTATTGCTCAAGTTTCATATTTTCAGTTTCAACAATGATACAAGAGGCTTATGATAACTAAAATACGATACAAATATTTAAGTTTCAATTTGGTTGATATATCTTTGGAATACTGCATCTATTACCGTTTTTGATCTCGTAGTTGATTGAGTGCGATTGTTACACATTTTTAAATTAAATGTTGTATCGAGAAACTCAATCAAAGGAAGTGCTGTATCTGATGCAAAATTTATGTTAAAATCCCCACTTAAAATCATCGGAATTTTGTCATAATTCTTTTTGAGAATTTGCGATACCTCTGGGGTATTGATCAAATTTTCATGTATAAATTCAATAACTGATTTTATTGATTGGTTGGGAGAGATGTAAATTGCTACAATTAAAACTAAATCTCCCTGGTCATTTCTGCTTTCACAGGCACATATTACTACAACTTTCGAAAGCAACTAATTCGCGCACGAAACGCGCGACTACGTTCTGTTGAACTTTTTCCTGGATTTTTTTTAATTTTAATTTTATTTTAATTTTTTTTTGCGTCGATTTTGACGATACATTTCGGCATTAGTTTTCGGCATCTTATAAAATTTATTATTTAGCACAGCAAGATATAAAAATACTGACAAACACACTGTTAAAGAATAACAAACCACGCTGACATCTTACTAAAAAGCTGTAATACGTAGCCGCATACAATGTAAAGTAGTATTAGCTCACGTACTTTTCACATATACTAACACACGTTAAATGCTCAAATACAAGCAAGTATTAAACAGTGCGCTCTCTCGCTTTGGCTCACTAATTACAGGCGACTATGCTTAGAAGACGGGAGTGGGGAAGCTACGAAGTATGGAACAAAGAGGAGAGACCGATAATATAAAATAGTGTGTATATTTCTGTCTCAATCTTTACCGGCTTCATACTACACATTTTTGTATTTGTGTCTCTTACCTGTCGCATTTCCGTTGCATCAGGTTTGAAATCACAACGATTCTAAAGAAGTTTCACTTCAATAATTCTTTATTGCACATATAACATAGAATGTAAGAGAAAAGGTAAATCGGTATAGGTGTATCATATGTACAATGGCGGCCTTATCACTGCAAGTGATCTCTTACAGGCAACCATTTAGAGACAGTAAGACAGTAAAGGACACGGAGGAGTGCAAAAAGTAATCGTTAAAATAGTTTGAAGATACATACACATATCAATACATACATACTACCATACATAAATACATGTATACATACATACATACATACATACATGTATACATACATAGATACATACATACATGTAAATGAAATCCATACACACAGGAGACTACTGTGTAGGATAGTACTTTTTAAGCCGACGTTTGAATATTTCTATTGTCTGAGATTTTATAATTTCCTTCGGCAACGCATTCCAGAGTTTACTTAGTAAGTAATTTAATAATACTCAAAAAATACCCTGAAAAAAGTGACATCAGAGCATATGTAAATGTGCTCTAAACACTAAGCCATGCGTTCTTCATCACGCTGCGTCGAAATTCTAATACAATTTTTCAACATATTACATTGCCATGATCTTTGTAGGGAAATTTTTTTATGTTTCATCGTCACAAAGATTATTGCAAGAACTCATAAAAATAAGATCATGTTCCCCTCATGAGATTCGAACACACAACTGTCAGAGGATCGTCGTGGCACAGAGTCAGCCTGTAAACAAGATGGTTTCTTGGTTCGACTCCCGCTCGGTGAAGATGGATTTTTATTTCCATTTTCTTCGCTCTGGCAACACACAATGCCTCTAAAAAAGCAAAAAAGGAGGGACAGAGAAAGCAAGGATTAAACAGCGGAGTTTCTTAACACGGGATAAAGTGGGATGAGGCGTAAAGCTAAAAAAACCGCCTTGCATACGACACGTCTATTTATTCATTTTTACCCAATTTTTTTTTTAACTTTTAGTCAGTAGTATTGGGAGTGAGCTTGGAGCTGCTGCTGGAGTGGGCCTGTTGCTGGAGTAGGAGCTGTTGATAATCCGGCCAGTCAAGTAAACGACCCCAGTAACGGCTTTCCTTCCTCTATTTCAATGCCAGGGATGCCAGCCTTGCCAGAGTTTCCTTATGTAGAAAACACACATTAACAGTAAAATAATAGAATTAAATAATTTTAATAAATGATTTTTATTGATCAAGCCCAATATCTCCTTAAGTACAGCAACGTGAGAATTTTATGTTAAATTCGTTTTTAATAAACGATTTTTGGAATTTTTCTTTTCATTATCTGTATAAATATTATTTTTTTACAATATATTCCGTTTTCTGCTTTTCGAGGCGTTGTATGGCGGATCTTAATTCTGTAATGCTACCATAATCAAGCAACGTCTGGTATGTAAAGCGACGGTTTCTGCGTTCGATTCCCAGTCGGGGAAGATGGATTTTTCTATTTCCATTTTCTTCGCTCTGGCAAAACTAGGCAAAGCGCGGCGTTGAGTTCCGTCACTCAACACGCAACGCCTCGAAAAAGGCGGAAAGCAGGGACTAAGCAACGGAGTGTCTTAACACTAGGTTCCCACAGTCCTTGCAGTTTCCTCTGCGTACCCTGCCATGTGCAGGATAAAGCGTGAAGCTATCAAGAAAAATAATCCATATTCCTCTGTGGCGGAACTTCACGCCCTGCTTAGCCTAGTTGTCAGAGCGATGAAAATGGAAATAATATAGTTAAGAAACGAATAAACATTTATTATTTATTTATTTATATTTATCCTTCCCGAATCGAAATCAACCGCGGCCTAAACTGAACTATAAAATTTATGGAGGCTGGCTCGATTTGTCAATTCCATCTTAGGTCAAAATCTGATAATTTGTTATAGGCGAAAGATTTAAACTGAACCTTTTTAAACATGCATTCTTCTTTTGTGTTATAATACCCTTTTTACCGTGCATTCTCCTTTGCGTGCTCTCCATTCAGCGTGACATTGGCGAAGTGAATTGTGCTTAACTGGCACGTTCAGAACGCCATAAATTAAAAAAAAAGAAGATGATCTGATAACCGGTTAATGTTATCAATAGCCAATGCTCAATATTATGGCGAATACTTCTCTATGAAAACTGTAAATAATACTCCATAGAGCTAGGTTTGCAGGTGCCATTATAGTGATGTTCGAAGATATCTGTCCCACACTCAAAATAGTGACTGAAGCCATTCGCTTTTTATCGGTTACAAGGAGAGCGCTTGTAAATGGCTTAGTCTGCAAAAAGCAATCATGTATAGCCTTTAATTACTTATTAGCCTTTAATTATTTATTTCGGGTTCGATCCCCAGTCGAGGAAGATGGATTTTTCTATTTCCATTTTCTTCGCTCTGGAAACTAGGCAAAGCGCGGCGTTGAGTTCCGCCACTCAACACGCAGTGCCTCGAAAACGACGGAAAGCGGGGACGGAGAAAGCAAGGACCTAGTGTTAAGACACTCCGTTGCTTAAGGGAGTGTCTTAACACTAGGTTCCCACGGTCCCTGCAGTTCTCTCTGCCTACCCTGCCTTATGCGGGATAAAGCGTGAAGCTAAAAAAAATTTGTTTATTATTTTATTAGCCTATTTGTGACATAACCGAGCGAGGTATCTCGTCTTCGTCCTCTTTGACGAGGTTGATTTACTGGGGCCTGCTGTTGCATAGTCCTTAAACGCTCGAGACCTAATTTTCACAAGCCTGTCATCTTTTTTGTCAACAATGCAATCTCTTTACACTAATCCGTTAAATTTGCCCGAAGACTCGTATTTCTTCTTTTCTGGGACCCTGGCCCACATGCCAATAGATTAATAATATTAACGTATATTGTAAGCAAACTCACAATAACAACTAAAAAACTACCCAAAAGTAATCAATACTAAAACAAATGTAAAGTGTTATTTATGTAAGGGAAATGAGAAGAAAATTCTTTTCTGTTTATTTATTTTTCAACACTAATAAATAATATCTAGGTAATTGAAGTACCATTGGCAGCACGATGGATAAACAGTTTGAATAAAGTAATGTGAACTGCACAAGACCAGGAACATAGAGCTCTAATAATTATTCGAGTCTTGCAGAACTACAAGCTGGTAAAAAAGGGAATTGCGCGCAGCGTTAAGATCCGCCATTCACCTCGAAACGTGGAAGTCTGAAAATGGAATGTCTTACAGTTCACAGCTCCCTACTCTACAAGCATGAATCTTAAAAATATTGCAAATATGTAAAGTGATTGACCTTGATGTAATTATTTTCTTTTGTGTTCGGTCAGTAACTTATGAGCGCTTCTTTTTTCTTAACATTATGTAAATATATATATAACACAATGCCTTAAAAAAGGCGGAAAGCGAGGACGGAGAAAGCAGGAACTAAGCTACGGAGTGTCTTAACACTAGATTCATGTGGTTCCTGCGGTTCCTGCGGTTCCCTCTGCCTACCCTGAGCGGGATAAAGCGTGAAGCTAACAATTAGCCGTTATATTTTATTTGATTGTAAATTTTTGGGACTAAGATGCAACCTGCACCAAAATCAGCTGTGTATGTGAATTCCAGCAAATATGAGAAACCTCATGTACTTGCTTGAGAAAATAGGGTAGATTCTTAAAATTAGCGACGAGACTTGTAATACAATATAATTAAATATATATATATATATATATATATATATATATATATATATATATATATATATATATATATATATATATATATATATATATATATATATATATATATATATATATATATATATATATATATATATATATATATATATATATATATATATATATATATATATATATATATATATATATATATATATATATATATATATATATATATATATATATATATATATATATATATATATATATATATATATATATATATATATATATATATATATATATATATATATATATATATATATATATATATATATATATATATATATATATATATATATATATATATATATATATATATATATATATATATATATATATATATATATATATATATATATATATATATATACTCACAGCAATCGAACCTAAAAATCATCGTGTCATAAACGTGGCCGCCGCTGAGCATCACGACAGTCCTGTAATATTTACCATATTTGCTGTATTTTTCCTAAATCGAGTAACGAGTAGCGATTGTGTAAACATTATGTTCTATTATCATTTACAATGTTATTCATATTATTGTTGTTTCAATATTAGATAATATGTAACATATTTAAATAAAAGACACTTTTATGTTATTGACTTTATACAAAAGAAACTGATTAGGCGAGGTCATATAATTATAACATGGAAAATTTTGGTGGTATATATATATATATATATATATATATGTATATATATATTTATATATATATATATATATATATATATATATATATATATATATATATATATATATATATATATATATATATATATATATATATATATATATATATATATATATATATATATATATATATATATATATATATATATATATATAAATATATATATATACATATATATATATATATATATATATATATATATATATATATATATACCACCAAAATTTTCCATGTTATAATTATATGACCTCGCCTAATCAGTTTCTTTTGTATAAAGTCAATAACATAAAAGTGTCTTTTATTTAAATATGTTACATATTATCTAATATTGAAACAACAATAATATGAATAACATTGTAAATGATAATAGAACATAATGTTTACACAATCGCTACTCGTTACTCGATTTAGGAAAAATACAGCAAATATGGTAAATATTACAGGACTGTCGTGATGCTCAGCGGCGGCCACGTTTATGACACGATGATTTTTAGGTTCGATTGCTGTGAGGATTAATTATTTTAGGCAAAAGAAGGGCAACGCACGGCGTTGAGTTCCACCACTCAGTTCGCAATGCCATTAAAGGTGGAAAGTGAAGAACTAGATTCTTCTCATTTCCCCTTTCTCTATCCAGCTATTTGCGGGACATAGCGTGAGCTGAAATGATAAATAAAAAAAAATAAAAACAACTCCTAAATGACTCCCCCAAATTACAATAATATTAAATGATATATTTTTTGACATTACAAAACTAATATTAAAATTTGACTGGCAGTAGACAAGAGAGGGTGACATAAATTTCCAAAAAAATTGGACCAAAATTTGTATGTACCAGGGTTCTAACTTACTCATCTTGCGTACTGTTCGTTAAACTTCAACAACAATTTTTTGTTGTAGTAATAATTGAAAAGTAATGATTTTATCAAAATATCAACACATCCGCAGTGCTTCCGATGCTTCGTAAAGGGTCAAGTTGAGCGAATGTGTTCTGGTGGCGTCGATAGGAGTGATTATTGCTTTAACTGTGGAGAACTTGGTCATAAAGCTAAGATCAAAACGCCAAAATGTGTGGTTTGTTCAGATCACGGGCGACATGCAGATCATAGAATGGGCTCTAAACGTTGTTGTCGAAAAAGTGACAAGCAGAGGAAAATGAGAGCTTCAACCTACGGGCTACGACTTCGTCCTTGGGGTTTAGGCAGTTGTAAGCCATGGAATCATCACAATGACCCCAACACTAGTCCTACAAACCAACGTAAACCACTGCCGTAACGCTCAACATCTTCTAACGCAGACTGTAGTAGAGTGGTCTGTTGGTCTTGCGGTTGTTGCAGAGCCATACTACTTTCTTGACCATCCTCACTGGTACGGAGATGAATCAGGCTCAGTGAGCATATTTTGGGCAGATGGAGAATGTGTTCCGCTTTGTTCTCGTACCGAATGCGGTAAACAGTTTGTAGCAATACAGTGGGGTAGCGGTAATAGGCTACTATACTTCCAATAATATATCTCTGGTCAATTATGAGGAGTATCTGGGCAGACTGGCCAGTTGCGTAAACATGTGTCTTGCTCGTCCGCTAATTGGTTTGGGGGCTTTTTAACGCACATGCTAGGGCATGGGGAAATAATAAGGATGACGCCAGAGGAGAGATAATCCTCTAATGAGCAGCGACCATAGATCTTAGACTCTAAAATCAAGGGACAAAAAGCACATGTGTACGGTAGCATGGAGAGTCTGTTGTGGATCTCACTTGAGCAACTCTGCCGCTATTCGTTTTTTGTTGAACTGGCGTGTAGCAGACGAACTGGTCACACTCTCTGATCATCGCCATATACAGTTCGAAGTGTCTATCCGCTGTAGCTCCGATCGCTCTACTCGTTCTCTATCAGTAAGTGGGGCATTGCAACGCTGATAGCTTGAGAGACTAAAGAGAGACTACCTCCAAGCTGCCGCTATTGTTGCATCATGGCCAGTATATGCCTAAGAAGTGTGTAATGATCGTATCCCTGAACCAAGTTACTTCGGTTTCAGCGAAGTAACTTGGTTCAGGGATACGATGGTGTGGATTTGCGATGCCGCAATGCCTAGAGCGAAGAATCTCAGCTATAAGGCAGAGCACTGGTGGTGATCGAAGATCTTACGTGAGTTTTGCTTACGCTCTAGGCGTGAGTATAATAGGACTCGATGACGTAAACGAGTATCTCCAGAGGAGAATAATAGGGTGCGTGAAGCATATCGAGAGGCTACCGTTGCACTTCAAGACGGAAATTTAAAGGCGAAAATGCAATTCTGGAAAGAGCTCCTTAAATGACTAGATCGAGATCCGTGGGGTCGGCCATATTGTATAGTTTTGGGGAAAATTCGACCATGGATGCCACTTTTAACAAAGACTCTTGATCCGGAGTTACTTACAACTGTAGTCGATACCCTGTTCCCCATAAATTGGACATATTCTCTAGCAGTTACCATTCTTGTGACCTGGACGAACGAGTTAAACGTGTCTGAACTGGAATTTGATCAAGTAATACACCGTCTTAGTAGTCATAAACTGCATCAGGTCCCGACGGTATACCGAGCTTGGATTTTGGCCTTACCTATCCTAGGGAGCATGCTGAGACATTTGTTTAACGGTTGTCTTCAATCTGTAGTATTCCCCAGGGCCTGGAAAGAGGCTTATTTGGTGCTTTTAAAGAACAAAACCAGTAACGAGAATTCACCGTCTGCTTATCGCTTGGTAAACAATAAGGCAGTCATTAATATTCCTCCTAGTGCCTTTATATCTGCAAGCGATTATCGGGGACTTGGGATTGACTATTTGTGATATAGGTATTGTTTATTCCTATTTGTGCCGCCCCCTGCGATGACCCCCGCGCGGGTTGTCGTCAGAGTCTGGTGCCATCTCCCGGCGCGAGCGGTCAGTAGTAGTTGTCGAGAAGTAGCAAAAGGGGCAAGTGAGACGGCCGACGCGAGCGCACGTCCTTCCTGAGTCGATATATTAATTAGCGGTGTGATTTTCCCTCAGCCTTATTTGATTTCCCTTTTGTGTATTCCCTCTTGATATTGAACCTGACAAAGACAAAACCTACAAAAGATAATAGTGCAAGTAATCCTAAGTGAAGAAAACTAATGTGAAACATTCCACGTGAACAATCAGTGTTTGTGTTGTGAATCATGAAGATAAGGTACTGTACAATTTCTATTATCCTAAAACCGACTATAAAGTAAATAATTAATAAATAACCTCCACTTCAGCACGCTTCCACAAATGCGGCACACCCTACCCTCCACTATTCAATATACATTTTCTGGTAGCAGGGCGTGGCTTCACTATATACTATATACATTTTTTGGTAGCAGAACGCAGTTCATTATATTCATTATATATACTATATACATTTTCTGGTAGCAGAGCGTGGTTTAATCCCTCTGAATCCCCTTGATTATAGCGTAGTTTAATCCCTCTGAGTCCCCCTGATTATAGCGTAGTTTCATGCCCCTGAGTCCCTTTAATAACAGTGTTATTCTCCCGTTTTGGTATTTTGGCTCTTAATTTGGTACCTAACGCATAATTACAATATAATTTGATTTCCTAACCTTTTAAAACGTGTTCGCATCGAGTTGTTTAAAATATAACTCAGTCGTGGGTAGAATCATATCATCGCGCGCTCGCCTTGCCGCATACTACGCGTTTCATTCGAGTATGCTCGTGAATTATATTTTATTATAAATAATATTATATGAAATTTTTATACATATAATATTGAATATATAATTGTGTAGGGTGAATGTATAATGTGTAAAATATATAAATAAATATTGAATATAATTTTATATATTAAATATAAAATATAATAAATACACATAATATGGTTACATATATTTTATAATATTACGCCTATACGTTATTACCTATCCCGTTTTAAATTATAATTGAAGTTAGTTAAAATATTTTAATATAATTTCCTTAAAAAACTAACTTACTTTAAAATATTATCCCTACACTTTTATTGTTACCCTTTTTCCTTTTATTTTTATTTAAATGAAGTTTAAGCCTTAATTGTAGTCATATTATATATCATAGTATTTTATTATATTGCGATATAGTAGATTGCCGACTCGACGCGTAACTGGTTTCTTATCTCGCCAGATGTTGTGGATTCATTGTTTATTACGAGTTTATTATTTTTTTAATATTTTAGTTGAGTTATTTGTTTACTTGATTTCTGATTTCGCCCGTTGGTAGTGGGTTCATTGTTTATTACGAGTTTATTATTTTTTTAATATTTTGGTTGAGTTATTTGTTTACTGGATTTCTGATTTCGCCCGTTGGTAGTGGGTTCATTGTTTATTACGAGTTTATTATTTTTTTAATATTTTAGTTGAGTTATTTGTTTACTTGATTTCTGATTTCGCCCGTTGGTAGTGGGTTCATTGTTTATTACGAGTTTATTATTTTTTAATATTTTAGTTGAGTTATTTGTTTACTTGATTTCTGATCGCGTCCGTTGGTAGTGGGTTCATTGTTTATTACGCGTTTATTAATTTTTAATATTTTAGTTCAGTTATTAGTTTACTTGATAATTTAAAATGGCTACTCATGATGAAACAGTAAAATGTTCCTTATATACGGAAAGCGCAGAATATAGAAAAAATATAGGTGTGGTACGCTTTGTTTCCGATTGGATTGCCGATACCTCGGAACTTCTTGGCACTTCTGAAATACCTAGATTATTAGTTAGGTTCAAGGATTTAGATTCTCATTGTAATTTATTTGTAAACGCGTCCTCAGTGCTCCTGGGTGGGTTAGACCCGGCTATCGATTACCAAGAAATTAGTTATGTAAAAAAAGAAGTGCGTTTAGTAAATAAGAAAATAGATGACCTCCGGGTGCGTCAGTTAGAGTTGTGCCCACCTGCTCCCGTAGTTGATCCTGTTATGGCCAGTACACCCGTAAGAATGAGTAGTAAAAATATTACCGAGCGACCTCCTTATAATAGATTACCTGATTTACCTATCCCTAAGTTTGATGGACGTCCTGACTCCTGGATAAGTTTTATTGATCAGTTTGACAGTGTAGTAGATTCCCAACACCATTTAACCCCCACAATGAAATTACAGTACTTGGTTGGATCCTTAGCAGATGAACCTAAGCGGTTGTTGCTACATTTAAAAATTGAAGAGGGCAACTATGAAGTTGCTCGTGAGTTGTTGAAACAGCGGTATCACAATACACGGGTTCTTGCTGATACCTACATAACCCAGATACTTACCCTGCCGGAGATTTCGAATAAATTTACAGGTTTGCGCGCGGCCTTTTTGAACCCCTTATTAACTGCCTATCGCTGTTTAGAACGTTTAGAGTTACCCGTCTCCTCATGGTCTTATATGTTAGTACATATATGTTTGACTAAGCTTCCCTCTGATTTGAAATCCCGTTTTGAGCGTTGTTATGGCGGTGACGCTAATGAATTACCTACCTTTAAAAATCTTATTACCTTTTTGGAAGACGAATGTCGTCACCATGACAACGTTGGCAACATCTCCCTTGTAGATTCTAACCTGACGAAATTTAAAAGTGCTGTGCCTAAACATACTTACTTTGCGGCTCCTCCCTCCCCTATATTAAATAATAGACAAAAAACGTTACCTGTAATAAATAATAGTAAAAAATGTTATCTGTGTGCTTCCTCTTCCCATTACCTCCGTGAATGTCCCAAATTTAGAGCTATGAATCCTAGAGAAAGATCGGGATTTGTAAAACATTCCCGGTTATGTTATAGGTGTTTGGACAAACATTCAATTCTTATGTGCAAGCGGGACTACAAATGTTCAACCTGCGGTCGCTCATCCCATCACACTATGCTATGTTTTAATGATTCCCGTAACCCAATGTATCCTACCTCATCCAATCGCAATTATAATTATAATTCCAAATTTAATAAACGCAATTATCCGCGTACCTGTCCTGCTTCTACCCGCGGTCCCCATATGGGCGGGGGCCAGCATAAGAAATATTCCCCTTCGCAACTCCAGCGCTTCCCCCAACGACATTCCCAGAGAGCTTCTCCCCCCAGAGAAAATGCTCCGCCCCAACCTAGACAGGTTGAAAATAATATAAGATATCGTGATAATTCCTATAATAGAGAAGATAGACCCACATAGCTAGATACTTGTATTACTCCCCCTTCCCCTTGCCTGAACATCTCACCCAATTCCCTTATAGTATTGCCTACTGTTAAATTACTCGTTAAAACTGATAGTGGTTATTATATTGAAGCGCGTGCCTTATGTGATACCGGTGCCCAGGGTTGCCTCATTACAACCGATCTTGTTGTTAACTACCTCAATTTGACCATCTCCCCCTCCTGTGCCCCTGTACGTGGCATAGGTAATATTCCTTTAGTGGTTTCCCGTGGTTCTATTTCCCTGTGTTTTAAACCTTTGTATAATTCCTTCCCTGAGGTGTCAACCTCTGCTATAGTTATAGATGTGATTGCCGGTACGCATCCTGAGTTTGAGTTCCCTGAGTCTGTGTTTTTTCCTAATAGTGATTTTTCCCTTGCTGACCCTACCTATAATAAACCTGGACCGATAGTAAAATTGTGTTGGCCTGGCTTAAGACCCCTCCTCATAACTTACAAACCTTTGAAGCCAATCGAGTTTCCCAGATATCCTGCTCAGAAGTTCAATCAGAATGGCGGCATATTCCTGGTAATGTGAATCCGAGCGATTGTGCATCCCGTGGATTAACAGCATCAACCTTACTTAAAAATTATTTATGGTGGTCCTGTACCTGGTTATTACTTCCTCACACCCAGTGGCCCGTTGCAGAGTCTAATACTGATTCTGATCCTAATCTCCCGGACTTCGTTGTTTTTTTTTTTTTTTTTTTTTTTTTTTTTTTTTTTTTATTTCAAAATAATTAGCTCTACAGACACTTGGTCCGTACCCTTTTTTAACTTACACTATATGTTCTTATTACAAATATTGATTATATTAATACATAGAATTAATATTTATCATAATGAACATCTATAATAATCTTTACATTTTTTTTTTTTTTATATATTTAATATTACTTAGAACTAAGGCTATGATAAGCGAATTACACAAGTCTATACGTTTTATCCTTGGTTAAATAAAATTAAATTTTATAATAAATTAAGGTCACTTGATAGTGTTACACAATAATGACAAAAACTAAGCTTTGATGCGACTTATATCATAAATATTAGGGCATGTCCGCTATAATTGAAGTTGTGACCGCTGCGTTCCTGTCTTTCATGGCCATCTTCAAGTTGTACTCCAAAATGCTTTTAGTTGTTGCACCCATCGCATTACGAATTAGTCTCATGACTGCATCGTCTTTGCCCTCGCTATAGTAGGTGCAGCTGTTGGTGTGTCGCGATATTGCTACGACCGCATGCGAGACACTATCATGTAGCTGCAGCTTGACCGATTTGCTGTTAATAACTACAACAGTCTCGCTGGTCAGGCCTTGAGCCTCATGAATCGTCAGGACCTTCGAACCTGTTTCTTTTCCCCATCCTTGGCTAATCAGAGATTCTTTTTCTTCTTGTGTGTAAGTCAGGTATAGAGTGTTTTTAAGATCCCCGGACATTGGCGTCAGCTTGATGTTTTTTGTAAAAAGGGAATGTATTGCCCTTTTTGAAGAGTATATGCCAGGATATACTTCTCGTAAAGCGTAGGCAACGTCCATGGGACTTCTATAAGTACACAACAGCTTCTCACTTATGCTGAGAATTCGTGATGGTCTTCGGTAAAACATTTCAAAAAGGTTATCTCGATCTATATAGGGTAGTTGGTTTAGGTCTCCTATTAAAAGTACTTCGTCAGCCTCTGAGTAAATGCTTGCCAGTACTATTGAACCAAAGTGGTTCATAAGGGCCTCGTCGACTATCAGACGATTGCACTTTTGTGATCCTCCTTGTGCACCGTTCACCAGTATTGACGCCATAGTGCGGATTTTACTTTGAACCAAATTCCCTATACGTTTCGACAACCTCTCTCTAAGTTCATTAGCTGCTTCTGTAGTACTAGTAACGACTATATCTTTTTCTAAATTAAATTCCTTGACTATCCAAGATGTTTTGCCACATCCAGGAACACCATCGATCCATTTTATCTTGGGGACCTTCCACGGACGCTGATATGCGGAGTCCAGAGTGCTATCTAGATATTTAGCTCTTTCAAGCATTCTACCCTCCAGCATTATCCGCGTGCACTTAGCGGTAACTACTATAGGATCATTGGCAGCTGTGTCAAACTTGAGGTATCCTGTTGTACTGGTTTCCTCTTCATTCAGTTCGACAAAACTAGATGTTGCACTGTATGCTGCCATATAGTTACCCTTCATAATTCCCGCGATGATCTGACCGTTACTGTTATCATATATGGCTTCCTTTAGTTTTACTCCCAGTATAGAGTACCCACCTCGAAAAGCAAGCATAATATCCTCGCACGTCCGTAACTTAACTTGCATTGTGGCCTTTAAGACGGCAAGAAATTCAAGAACAGCATTTTTATAGTGGTCATTCTGTTCTCGTATTTGTACTAGGTTTGGTGGTTCTACCTGTTCCATTGCTGCCTTTGTTGGTTTTGATCGGGTTTTTACTGGTGAGACTTTTGCAGACTCTTTTGTGAACTTCTCCACTGCCGTCGCTTGCTCATTTTGCGCTGGAAGTTTCCTTCGACCCAATAGGCTCCCTATAATAGTTCTGAAGGAGCCACGCATGGATCTTGCCGCTAGTTGTTTCTTCGTCCAGTCTGGACTATTATCTTGAGCTTCTACCGCCATTCGTTGAACGCGTTCTGAGCCACTTTCAGTGATCGTACAAAGCAATGGTGAGGACTCCATTTGGACGCTTAAATGAGCAGGCTTAAGATAGCTAAGGTCTTCCCCTCGGTCCTCATATACTATAACCTCATGCTGTTTGGAAGCCTTTATACAACCCAGTCGGTCTGCTACTTCCCCTCTCTCGTACTCAACCACCATGGCGTCTACGCTAATTATTCGTCCTCCTTGTTCTTTTGTCTCACTTAGCAAATTGAGCAGTTCACAAGCCCACTTAAATGGCGTTTTTTCATTCCAATCGAGCAGTATTATCGATTTGTTTTTGGATTTTACTACACGACAGGTGATATCGCCGACCATTCTCGCGGGTAGTGCTTCATAAATTTTGCGTCTAATTGCAGTTTTGCTAGTACTCCCATTCAATAGAACAGCCAGGCCAGGTGAAATCGAGATGTATTTATGATTTCTAGGGCGGCAGAAACTTATGCCCAACCTTTCAGTGTTTTTTTCCCATGAAAAGAGCCACACTTATGGTCTTTAATCCTGGTTTCCCGATTTGAGCCTGTTGCAGTAAGTAGCTAGTTGTATCTGGATTTCCTCATTGCTGGTTTTGATGTTTCGTGTGTTGTTGTGGATTCGTGCTTGCTTGTGTTATAAGCGTACGTAGAGCATGTGAGCCTTCTTGTGTGCAATTTCTGGTGCTATTCCGACTACATGCAATTCTAAAAGCTATTTCGGCATAGGCAAGTAGAACCTTTCGAGAGTTAGGATCCTCCATTATAGCTGGCAGATTAGCCTCTGATAGCTCTTTGTGGATTTGCGCTTGAAGCTCGAACCGGTAGACAGAAAATCTTGGACATTCCAGCACAATGTGCATAACTGATTCATTTTTTTCTGGATCACATTCACAAAATGGAGAATCTTTGAGCTTAAATCGGTATAAGTATTCAGAAATGCCACCGTGACCCGTCAGCATTTGCACGTGCCACGGTGTAAGAACCGCTGCCCCCGCTACAGTGAATGCCAGTCTCACATCTGGGAGGAATTTCTTTGTAACTGAACCTGTCTGTGACGTTTCGTATCTGTCTTGCCATATACGTACAGATTCTTCTCTGATGATTCCTTTGACGTATGACAGTGGAATTTTGTCATAATCTTGAGTTGTGCCAGTGAGTGCCGCTGTTTTAGCCAGTTCGTCTGCGCGTTCATTCCCTTCAATACCCACATGTGCTCTGAGCCAAAACAGTCTAATACGTCTCCCTTCTGTTTTTATTTTCTTTATGTTTTCTCTTATTACTCTTACCAGGGTGTGGCCTGAATTTGGTTTTCTTAACAATTCCAGTGCTGATCTGGAGTCACTTAAAATGTTAACTATTTGATCTTTACTAGATGCGACGTTTTGAATTGCCCTAGTTAAAGCGTATAGTTCAGACTGGAAGACTGAACAATTCGGATTTAAGCTGAATGTTTCGCTACTGGTCTCTTTTCCTCCCTCCCATCTGGATAGGGCTGCTCCAACTTTTCCCTCAATTTTACTGCCATCAGTAAAAATCTGGGCGCCCTCAATATGGTGCAGACTGATGGTCTCTGGATTTAAGTCCTCAAGCAGTTCGAAATCTATTGCTATCTGTGTTGATGGATGTGGCTGGAATAGACGGTTCTCTTCGACATCAAGCTCCTTTCCAGGTGGAAGGTAATCATTACAGAGTCCCTTCTTAACCCTGTAAAGACTCGCATATTCCTTAATTCTTATATCCAGTGGCAACAGTCCAGATAGAGACAGTGCGGATGTTAAAGACACCGTCCTGTATGCTTTGCAGATTTTTTGAGCAAAGCCTCGCTGGAGCGCGTTAAGCTGATCTCGAATCGCTTGCAAGTCCGTTGAACGAAACCAGACACTTGCCGCGTACATCATTATAGGCTCCACAACTGCCACATAGATGGTTTTTATGACTTCAGAGTTAAGGCCCCAATACACACGTGCTGCGCACGCTAGTTGTTTATAGATGTTTGTAGTTTTTTTTATTTGAGCAGACACGTGTGATTTGAAAGAGAGCCTATGATCAATTACTAGTCCTAGAAGTTTTATTTCCTTGACCAGATCGATTGTGGTACCCGACATGCGTATGTGGGGAGGATCATACTTAGTCTTTCTTGTCAGCAACATAACGTTAGTTTTTTGAGCTGCGAAGTTTAACTTATTCCGCTTACCCCAATCCACGACTGTCTCCAGAGTGCTATTAATTTTTTGCTCTAGATTGTGTGTGGAATGATCTGCAAAGACTAACGCTATGTCATCAGCAAAAGCCTGGCAATATACTCCCACCAGGTTCAATTGGAGGACCCACATTCCAAAATGTGGGTCCTCCAATTGAACCTTGAATACATCCTTTAGTAGTACGCTTTTCGCACACTACTCCAGCGTAACTGACCGCCACTCTTCTATTAGTTAAATATGAGCAGATAATACCATATAGGTTACTAGGGCATTTTTTTTTAATGAGGGCCAATTTGAGTGCAGGCCACCAAGCATTGTCGAAAGCACCTTCTATATCTAGTGAGACGAGCAATACAATCTTTTTGTTATCAATTTCTTGCTTTAGGTGTTCCACCAGTTTGTACAAGGCGTCCTCAGTGCTCCGTTGTGGGAGGAATCCATATTGATTGGTATTCAGTGTTGGGAGAATATGCCACTGTATGCGTGTTATTAGCAGTTTTTCAACAATTTTTCCCAAAACAGGAAGAAGGCCTATAGGTCTTAAGGATTTGGGATTTGTATAATCGTCTTTTCCTGGTTTTCGTAGAATAATAACATGGGCTATTTTCCATTGTGTAGGATAATAAGTTAACGCCAAACATTTATTTGCTAACGCTAAAAATACCTCCCTAGCGCAACGGATTGCGTAGACGCATATATCTGCAGTCAACCCATCTGCACCAGGTGCTTTTTTCGGATTTTGAATATGTAATACCGCCTCTAGCTCTTCAATGGTGAACGGTGGATCATTTAGGTGTTTTATTGTTTCGCCATCATTCACCTGCTCTCGGATTTGAGTGTGATCTGGCCTATCTCTCGACACATCATCGTCAGGGTAAAACTGTTTTGCTAGTAGTTCTGTTGATTCTTGTGGGGTTAAGGTGAGACCTGTTTGATTTTTAAGTAAAAGGTCTTCTTTGCGTCTTGACGTCTTTCTTATCACCCTATATATCTTATCCCACATGCTTTCCCTGTCCTGGGATGTGCAAAAATCCTTCCAGCTCTGCGTACTCTTTCTATCCACTTCGCTCGCATATATCATTTTAGCTTTCACATATTCATCTATCACGAAACTTTTTCTTGTTTTAGCTGCATTTCTGATACGCCTCTTTTTTCTTAGACAATCTGTTTTAAGGGCTTCTAGCTCTGATGACCACCATATTGGTGTTGCATTTGCTGTTTTGGCTTTAAGTTTTGGTATGGTTTCTTCACACGCATCATTTATGGCGTCAGTATATGATGTTATAAAGGCGTCTAGTTGGGCTGATGTAGTCGCTTTTTTTATGGAATCCAAATTTACTATTCTTTTCTCCAACTGGGTCTTGAAAAAGGCTGAGAAGTCTGACCATTTTGCTTTTTTCGTATTATATTTACGCGTCGTTGGTGGCCTTGCGGGTTCTAGTGATCTCCCCAGACGCAGAGTGAAAGTTATTGCGTTGTGGTCGGAAGTTATGAGACTTCTGTTCACTTTCCAGTCATCTATTTTTCCCAGCAGAGGTTCGCTACATGCTGTAACATCTATAATGCTTGTGCACATCTTGCCATTTCTGAGCGTTTCAAACGTTGGTGTGTCTCCTTTATTTAGGAGATGGAAACCCATTTCATCTATGAATGCACTATAATCTCTTCCTCTTTCATCTTCTTTGATACTTCCCCACCAATGGCTCCAGCCATTGACGTCTCCTGCCACTAGGATGTTTTCTGTATTTAGCGTCTCACATGTGTATTTGATCCTGTTTAAATATGGATTCGTTGTTTGTTAACCACTACTTCCTTACCTGCACCTGATCCATTATTCTTACTTGAACGTTTTAGTTCCTTTACAAAATTAATTGGCGTGACCTGTTATATGTTGAGATTTGTAAATAAAACCCGAAACTTACCCGTTGAGCTATCTGTATCTTTATCTACCCAAGAAAGAAAGCGTGCACTCCTGTATTTAGTAAAAATAGTACAGTCTTATTGTTTTTCTGATGAGCTGAGTTTGTTAAAACGTGGCGTTTCCTTGCGGTCTTCCCTAAGACGACTCTCACTCTTTCTTGACAAGGAAGAAATCATCAGAGTCGGTGGTCGTTTACGAAACTCTAATCTTCCTTACGATGCTCGTCATCCTATACTCCTTCCTAAAAGGTGTCATTTTGTTACCTTATTGATATCCCATTACCACGTAGAAAATTGTCATGCCGGAGCCAATGCTCTTCAAGCTTTATTATTCCGTGAGTTCTGGATATTGTCTGCTCGCAGAGCTATCCAGAATGTAATTTTTAAGTGCCTCCCTTGTTATCGCCTTAAAACTGCCACATCTCAACCTCCTATGGGTGAACTCCCTAGAGATCGTGTTACTCCTACCCGTGCCTTTGATGGTGTTGGAACAGATTTTGCCGGCCCATTCCTGACCAAAACCCAGGTGTTTAGAAATAAAAGATTAGTAAAGAGTTACCTTTGTGTTTTCGTGTGTCTTTCTACAAAGGCAGTCCACCTTGAAGTAGTTTCAGAATTATCAACCGAAGCCTTTATCGCTGCATTCTCTCGTTTTGTTTCCCGTCGCGGTCTCCCTAGTTTAATAAGATCAGATTGCGGTAGAAATTATATAGGAGCTTCGAACTATTTAAGCTATGTTTATGATTTTTTAGTTAAACATAAACTTGATATTAGTGATACCCTCACTAAAAGGGGTATAAATTGGTTATTTGACCCACCTGCCTGCCCTCATTGGGGAGGATTGTTCGAAGCAGCCGTTAAATCTGCGAAAACCCACCTTAAAAGAGTGATTGGCGAAACTCCTTTAACATTCGAGGAATTAACTACAATTTTTGCTAAAATTGAGGCGGTATTAAATTCCCGGCCGTTATGTCCCTTATCTAATGACCCTAACGATCTAGAAGTTTTGACGCCTGGTCATTTTTTGATTGGCCAACCTCTTAGTGCTTTGCCGGAGTATCCCTATAACAATGTAAAAATTAATCGTTTAACCCGTTTTCAAGTAGTGCAACAGATAACTCAACATTTTTGGTCGCGGTGGCAGTTAGAGTACCTATACACTCTGCAGACTAGGCAGAAGTGGACTGATCCAGTGAATCCTCCAACAGTAGGTGAGCTAGTCCTCATCAAAGATGATAATTTACCCCCTTTACAGTGGCGACGTGGTCGCATTTCCCAAATTTATCCTGGTAAAGATAGCGTTGTGCGTGTGGTCGATGTTAAGACATCGACAGGTATCCTAAAGAGAGCCTTAACCAAATTAGTTCGTCTACCTATTAGTTAGCTACTCCCATTTTCTCGTAAACATTAGATGTTTAGGGCGGGGGCTATGTTTATTCCTATTTGTGCCGCCCCCTGCGATGACCCCCGCGCGGGTTGTCGTCAGAGTCTGGTGCCATCTCCCGGCGCGAGCGGTCAGTAGTAGTTGTCGAGAAGTAGCAAAAGGGGCACGTGAGACGGCCGACGCGAGCGCACGTCCTTCCTGAGTCGATATATTAATTAGCGGTGTGATTTTCCCTCAGCCTTATTTGATTTCCCTTTTGTGTATTCCCTCTTGATATTGAACCTGACAAAGACAAAACCTACAAAAGATAATAGTGCAAGTAATCCTAAGTGAAGAAAACTAATGTGAAACATTCCACGTGAACAATCAGTGTTTGTGTTGTGAATCATGAAGATAAGGTACTGTACAATTTCTATTATCCTAAAACCGACTATAAAGTAAATAATTAATAAATAACCTCCACTTCAGCACGCTTCCACAAATGCGGCACACCCTACCCTCCACTATTCAATATACATTTTCTGGTAGCAGGGCGTGGCTTCACTATATACTATATACATTTTTTGGTAGCAGAACGCAGTTCATTATATTCATTATATATACTATATACAGGTATATATCCTATACAGATCAAAACGGTTGCAGAATCCGTAGAAAGGTGAACTGTGGAATCCCACAAGGCTCTGTTCTAGGGCCTCAGTTATGGAGCCTTGCGTTCAACGCTATTTTACGGGTCAATCTTTCTGGGAGTGTTAACTTTATCTGTTATGAAGATGACGCGCTGGTACTGGCATCTGGAATTATTTTTGAGGAGACTAAAAAACTCGCAGAAATTAGAATGAAAATACAAAAATTGACACTACAAAAATTGGTGAATTAGGCTTAAAGATAGTAGCGCACAAGGTTCCGTAAGTTGCCGAGAAGTAGGGTGCCACCTGATTCCTATATTCGCGTGTGTGGTCACCAGAATCACGTTAATCGGCACATGAATTACTTAGGGCTCACTTTGGACAGTCGCTGGGATTTTGTAGAACATTGAACATTGAGCGTTTAGTCCTTCGCATACACAAGATAGTGGGCGCTCCCCACAGACTACTGCCTAACCTTGGCGGACCAAATGAAGAAGTTCGTCTGCTTTATGCGGGAGTTGTCCGTTCGATGATCTCATATGGTGCTCCTGTCTGGTCGCACAGACTGTCAATTCGTCGCTGTAGAACTAAGATTTATAGCCTTCAACGCAGAGTGGCAATCAGAATGGTTTGTGGTTATCGTACGATTTATTTTGAAGTAGCGAACCTACTGGCGCGTTTCCCGTTACACATACAACATATTGTCGTACCCGAAGGACAATTTTGCATTCAGAAGAAGAAGAAATTAGACGAGAGAAACATACTACCGACTATGCGAACTGGCGCTCGCGACTTTGTGAAGAGCGTTTTGCACACAAATGAGTTGTTCAAGCAATTTTTCCTTCCTTTGAAGCTTGGATGACGTAAACGCCGAGCACCGGACACGGAAGTTTCGGTAATTACTTGTTTGAGGTTGGACGACAGACAACTCCCATTTGTCACCACTGTAGAAAGGTTTGTGATATGGTTCAGCACATCCTACAAGTTTGTTCTGCCTAGAACGCAGAAAGGCAAGCCCTAGTGTTAGAAGTTGGACATAATCTTTCTCTTCCCACAGTAATTAGGAAAATGTCGGGCAGGGAATTTGCATGGACAGCCGTAGTCATCTTCTGTGAAAATGTCATGTCTCAGAAGGAGGCTGCTGAGTGAAATCGGGAGAGAATGAATTTTTCTCTTCAGAGTTAGCTAGCTTCATTTCTTCTCTCTCTATTGGTAAGTAGACTGGAAAACCTGCTGACATAAAGGAGTCGTTTCCGTTTGAGAGACGAAATAGGGACAACTTACCAAAGAGAGTTCCGTGGAGCTCCTTGGAGGAGCAGGTCATCTGAGGAGGACTAAGGATGCGGATCAACCGATTTTCCCGGGTCCTTCTGTCGTGTCGAGGACGGCAACTGTAGGAATTTTAGTGGGTGGAAATTCCACATAAACTGGTTTTATTCCTAGGACTAGGTATCTTTTAAAGATTTCCTCTGCGTCAAAAAATGGCTTATTTCCCAAATAAGTTACCGAATAGTGACGATAAATTTCAAACAAATGGGTTACATTACAATGTCGTCAAGTTAACTGGCTTAACTGCTACTTGCCGATAATTCATCTATTGAACCATTTGTGTTTATGTAATTCTAAATGACCTCGCATAGCGTTAGCTGTTACCCATTGTTCATAACTAATTTATTTGAACAGCTTTTGCAACTATTATGGTATAAAAAGGAAATCAATCATCCATTCCTTAATTCAGTTTCAAAATTGACAACATGAGGTTCCAACTTTTCTTCGCTTTCGTGCTTATGGTGAGATATTTTTATTTTTAGCTGAGTGCATTATGGCACAGTGAATTTACACATAATGCATTACTCTTTGAGCAAGTAATTTAGTGAAAATCTGTACTTTCAGTTTTTTATAATAAATTATTTTTATATTGTTTTCAGTGCCTAGCACTCGTCCAATCATCACCACGTAAGTGATTTTATAATAAAAACTATTTTTTAGTTTTTACTTTCCCCCTTTTTAGAATCATCTATTATTTGTCTATGAGAATGTATTGTTTTGTTCAGATCAATCTAAGAAAGTGTTTAAAAAAGTGAAAAACATTATACAGTATAAACAATACTGTAGTTTTTCACTTTTTTAAACAGTATACTTTACTACTAACGTACGTTCATGTTGTTCATAACCATATTCAATTCATTCAGTTACCAGGAGGATGATATTGACCATCGATCTCATGAGAATCGTACTCAACCGACACGCTCACACTTAGACGCCGTGTATATATATTTATTTATTTCAGTCGGTGGTTTTGGAGCTGGTGCTGGAGTTGGAGTAGCTGCTGGATTAGCAGCTTCTGCTGGCCAAGCTGCAGCCCCTGCCAGTCAAGTTTTGAATGGAGCTGGCGCTGATCTCCCAGCTGGAGTTCCAGCCGCTGGTGGTGTTCCAAGCTTGCCTTTTTAATTTAGGAACAATAAGAATACAACAGGAACAATAAGAACATTTTAATTAATTCCGGAAGAAGTAGTAAAATATCACTTTAATAGTACATGCAGTAAATAAATAAATGATGCTCAAACCAGTTCTTGTTTTTTTTTTTATTTTTTTCTTTAGGAACTTACAACTCGCTTGCAGTTTCTTTTCCGTTTGATCGATATTTTGTCTTCTTATTTTTGAATTACACAATTTGTGAATGAAAAACTACTTTTTTTATATAATAGTGTAGAAACAGTACTACACCATGATGCTTGAAAAATATAGATGATTTTTTTTGTCTCGTGTCATGTGTTTCGATCACCTACTTATCCAAGAATTCTCAGTCTTATCTTAATGTATCTAATTTCATTGATAAATCACCATTACATGAAGACATAGCTAGAAGGAAAGATAAAAGGAAATCTGAAAACAGTCAAAGGAGAAATGCAAAATATTACTAAATTATACTTAAGAGTTTTATAAGTACATCTAACAACAAACTTTCCTGCACGTCTGATGCTGTCTTTGAAATAAAAGGCAAAGGCAAGGCAAATTACCACATTAGAAAGATCCAATGCACTATCATTGAACATTATTGATAAAAATGTGATAGAAATCAATTCTGAAATCGCTGAAGTAACCTTATCGCTCGAGCGAATGCTCTCGTCAGCTTCGCTTTCTTCATCATTTGCTCTCTTAAAGATGATAAAGGTCCAAAATGTACTCTGATTTAACATCAGCTCAACAAAAATTAATACATGACCTTACCATAAAATATATTAAGAATGTTTCAAACATTTTAAGTACTGAGACAAAAAACTCGACCAACCAAATGAACTCAGCATCTCTAGCACTATAATTCATATAATTTACAAAAAGAATCACTAAGTTATTTGCGATTATGGCGATATACGAAACACCATATCCTGTATGAATTTTCTGTACCTCAATACACGGAGTATATGTAACAAAAAAGTGGAAATACTTTGTATATTACTTGCAATCCTAAAGATAATACACTTAGTTCTATTATCAGAAACATGGATTACATCAGATCAATCAAGATCAGATCAAGCCCAACGATGTAACTTACCAAAATAGACACAACACCTTAACTTTAGAATAGACAGAACAGGAGGTGGTGTTTCAGCATACTTTTATAATTACTTGAATCGCACTGTAACAGAATCCACTGACTCATTTTCCTCATTGCCCAGAAATTTGTTGTGCATTAAATCAGTAGTTTGCTTCAATAGGTTCTATTCTAGCTATGGCTAACAGTTCAGCTATTTCCTCATCAGTTTCACATTATTCAACCAATAACTTTTGCTTACACGCAAAATAAAAACACTTACTGCTTTACAAACAGCTACTTTAGATAAAATAGTAAAATTAATTGATAACCTGGACCCTAATGCAAGCAATGGCGTTGATGGTATTAGTACTAAAGCCCTAAAATGCGTTAAAACTAACTTACTCATCTAGTGTACTGTTCGTTAAACTTCAAAATCAATTTCATGTTGTAGTTACAATTGAAAAGTAACGATTTTATCAAAATCATTTCAGTAAGAATGAAGAAGAACATGCTCAAGTGGTTTGGACACGTCGAAAGAATGGTAAAAAAAATATACGGCGGAAAAGTGAGTGGATATACGATGGAAGAGAGGTAAGGGGAGATCTCAGTTGACTTTCGAAAACACAGTATCGAAGATACTGGAGGAAGGTCACGTAAAAAGCATGAGAACTCCCCGGAGAGCATGCATGAAGAGGTTAATGACAGTGGACGAGGCGAAAGACGTATGCAGGGACCGCAGCGTTTAGCGCTCCGTTCTCTCTGAATACTCGCTAGGGATAGAGCGTGAAGATATGTATGTATGTATGCATTTGAGTAATTTTTGGAGGCCAGCTAAAATTATTTTTTTTATACGTTCTTATTGTCCCTGTATTTAAAAAAGTAACACAAACCAATCCCATATTCACTTTCGTATTAACTTTTGTGAATCTAAATCTTTAGATACGTTGCAATAATAGAAAAAGGTGATAAGCAGGGATTAAGCAACAGAGTGTCTTAACACTAGGTTCCTATTTCAGAAAGGAACTATATATAGCTACTTCCGCTATGCAGTAGTAGTTATGCAATTAAGTGCACCGCCCGCTGATAAATGCGCGTGCAGTAAGCAATGCAAAACAAAACTACCACCGTACCACTAAACTCTCAACACGTGTTTCACCCCTCAACGAGGCATCATCAGGAGATGTTTGACCACCAAGTGCTAGACACCGAGTGAGCTCCGACCGTCACCGCACTGCTATTAATATGCTTCCTCCTCCCCATTACCACTCAAAAGTCACGCGGCCAATCACGTGAGTGAAAGGCCGGTAAGAGCTAACTACTCAACTTACGCGTATGTTATATATGAATTTGCGTAGTACGATTAGATCAGTGATTTGAGTAATTGTGTTGGCAAATACGTAATAATGGAGAGGAGGAAACATTCACCTGCTCGTTAAATATAGTTCCCATACTCCCGTATCTTATTATTTCTAACTGTTCCAACACGGCCATCCGTAATCCTTTGTTACAGGTATGTAGTACGTCAAAGGAATGATCGTCTGGTAAACTATGTCCTGACTCTAATAAGTGTTTAGCGAAATTAGATCTTTCCGGACGATCATTCCTATACGCGGAAGTATGTTCCTTATAACGAATATTAAAACTACGACCAGTTTGACCCACGTATACCCCGTCACACCCACCACACTTTAACTTATAAACACCCGACCTCCTGCCAACCTCGGTTTTCTCTTTGCCATTGCAAAACGTACGGCGAATAGTGTTATTAGTTCTGAACGCCACATAAACGCCATTGTCCCTTAAGATCTTCGATACTTTTTCAGATATTGGTCCTAAATATAACAAACTAGATCTATAGTTATGGACAACACGTTCAGGTGGCGTTGGATATAAAAGACCCATCACCTGTTGGTTAACCTTCTTCTTAATTAAACCATCCACCATTCGCCGTTCGTAACCATTTGCAACCGCAATTGAATAAATAATACTAAGTTCTTTATTATATGCTTCTGTATTTAATGGGTATGTCATTAATCTATTTATGTATGAATGAAAGGCTGCAATTTTATGTTGCCAAGGGTGACATGAGGAGGATGGTATCACCAGATCGGTGTGAGTTGGTTTTCTATATACCTCAAAAACATGCTGACAATGTTCCCGTGTGATAGTGATATCGAGAAAGTTAAGTTGGTTTACGGTTAGAGATAATCTAAAATTACATTTGAAAGTATTACATACGGAGCTAGTTTTTAATTTACACAATGTAGAATTCGATCTTTTAGACCATAAGGCAAGAGATTTCGCTTCACAGGCAGCGCATGATAAATATTTAGTTCAGTTAGATAAGTTACGTAGGTTAACATTAGCTCAACATGGTAGAGGATATGCTGGTGGAATTGGTGGTAGAAATGGTGGTGGGGTACGTGGAGAAGTAAGGCGGGGACTTTATGGTTGTAATGCTGGTGACGAAGATAGGCAATCTGGACATGTTTTCTATCCACGGGTAAAGAACATGACTAGTGTGCAACTCACCAGCAAAGAGTTAGCATTTCTGGAGAAGGGCCTCAAATATAATGTTACACCGAACCTGACACAAAAAGAGGTGGAACTAGCAGTAGATTCAGAAATTGCTTGCTCAATGAACGGTAAAGGCAACGCGGTTGGGGCGGTGGTAGCTAGTGTAATAAAAAAGCATGACTTATCTAGTAATACGTCTGGAGACGAGATCCGAGTGACGAAATCATTAAAACGTAAAATCAGGGATAATAATTTAATAGTTACTAAAGCAGATAAGGGTAATAGTATAGTTATTTTAAATCATAATGACTACATTGAAAAAATAAATAGTATCATTCACAGTGGTGATTTCGTTGCTCTGCGCTCGGACCCGACAAATCGGTACAACACAGAAGTCAAAAAAGCTATAGAGAGTTCTAATTTCGTTTTTCCACACGAAAACTCGTCAAAACGTATTATTACAATGAATCCACAAGCTCCTGTGTTGTACGGGTTACCAAAGATACATAAAGACAATGTTCCTGTTCGTCCAGTTGTTTCGTACATTGGATGCCCAGCATATGAGTTAGCTAAGAAGTTAAATAATATAATAAAGTCTAAAACAGCTTTTTCTTCAAAATATAGTCTTGAAAGAACTCTTGATTTAATAGATAAAATAAAAGATGTTACTTTACCCACGAACTCGTTTTTGCTTTCCCTGGATGTAGATAGTCTTTTTACCAATGTCCCTTATCAAGAAAGCTTAACATTATTATCAGGTCTATTGGAGAAGAGAAGGCTACATCCGGAGGAAGTAAACGAAATAGTAGGGCTAACCAAAATTTGCATGGAACAAAATTATTTTAGGTTTAATGGGAATTATTATAGACAGAGGGAGGGATTGGCAATGGGATCTCCGTTATCTCCTTTGATGGCGGAGATCTTTATGGATTACTATGAGAATAGGTATATTGTGGGTAACAGTAACATTTTTTACTATTATAGGTACGTAGATGATATTCTCATATGCTGGACAGGTACGAAGCAAGACCTGGATATTTTTGTAACAAATTTAAATACATTACATCCAAAAATTAAGTTTAAATTGGAAGTAGAAAATAACAATTCCATTAACTTTCTCGATATCACTATCACACGGGAACATTGTCAGCATGTTTTTGAGGTATATAGAAAACCAACTCACACCGATCTGGTGATACCATCCTCCTCATGTCACCCTTGGCAACATAAAATTGCAGCCTTTCATTCATTTACATAAATAGATAATGACATACCAGTAAATACAGAAGCATATAATAAAGAACTTAGGATAGTTTTCAATTGCGCTTGCAAATGGTTACGAACGGCGAATGGGGATGGTTTAATTAAAGAAAGACGGTTAACAACAGGGAGGGTCTTTTATATTCCAACGAACCTGACGTGTTGTCCCATAACTATAGATCTAGTTGGTTTATATTTAGGACCAAAGATGCGAAAAAGTATCGAAGATCTTAAGGGACAATGGCGTTTTTATGTGGCGTTCAGAAAACTAATAACACATTCGCCGTACGTTTTGCAATGGCAAAAGAGGAAAACCGAGGTGGAAGGTATGTAGGGTGTTTATAAGTTAAAGTGTGGTGGGTGTGACGGGGTATACGTGGGTCAACACTGGTCGTAGTTGTTTAATATTCGTATAAGGACCATACTTCCGCGTATGGAATGATCGTCGGAAAAGATAGCATTTCGCTAAACACTTATTAGGTCACGAACATAGTTACCAGACAGATCATTCCGTTTGACGTAATACATACCTGTAACAAAGGATTACGGATGGCAGTGTTGGCAAACAGTCGAAATAATAATATACGGGAGTAGGGAACTATATTTAACGAGCAGTGTGGAATGTTTCCTCCTCTCCATGATTACGTATTGCCAACACAATACTCAACATCACGATCTAATTCTAATACGCAAATCATATTATAACATACGGCGAAGTGAGTAGTTAGCTCTTACGGCCTTTCACTCACGTGATTGGCCGCCGTGACTTTGGAGTGGTAATGTGGAGGAAGGCCGCATATTAATAGCAGTGCGGTGGACGGTCGAGAGCTCACTCGGTGTCTAGCACTTGGTGGTCAAAACATCTCAGATGAATGCCGCGTTGGGGGTGAAACACGTGTGAGAGTTTGTGGTTACGGTGGTAGTTGTTGTTGTGCATTGTTACCGGCACGCGCATTTATCAGCGGGCGGGCGGGCGGGCAACTTAATTGCATAACTACTACTGCATAGCGGAAGTAGCTATATATAGTTCCTTTCTGAATTAAGATGGCAATTCCGCAAAGGTAAAGCCTGATTTCTATTAGATAAAAAACCCCTTTTTTTTTAAGGGGTTCCTATTGTTTCACGCAGTACCCGGCCATTTGTGCGCGATGAAGCTTCAAGCTTTCTTCTTCTTCTACTCTTAATTATGGCGTTTCAAGCGATGCCAGTTGAGCACGATGCATTCGCCAATGTTCACGTTCTCAAAAGTCTGCTAAACAAATTAGATTGTTTGCAAAATATGGCCATCGATAATCTTTTCATTTTTAAAAAAATGGAATATGAATACGACTTAAATGGCTCACTAGGGGCTCGTCTTAATCTCCACATCCTCACTATACTGTACACCATACTTTGCCACCCGGGACATTCTCGAAGAAATCAAAACAAGGTTTAGGGTTCCGCGGCTCGGAACCACTCCTCTCAGCTTGAGATCGCGGAGTGACACTAAATAACATTGCCGTTCAGCCGGACTCAAAGCATGGGGATTTTTTTATATCTTTATTCAACATAAAAGAAAATTCAACATTATATACAGACAGTCGAAATAAAAGAAAAAAGTAAATATGTGTATAACTATGCAGTGTTTTAAGAATAAATGTGGTTGCAGTAACCAGCTTCAATTTTTTTACAACGTGAATTAAAAATTAAAACACGGTACAAAAACTTATCCCCCCCCAGGAACACAATTAATGCGTCTTTTGTAACAGGACCCTTTTTTTTAAGATTAAATTCGTCTCCACATTATGCAAATAATTAACCATACCATTACATTGGAAAAGCACAAAATACAACACAAATAAAAAATAATTAACTGTAAGCTACGGCATTTCGTGTAAAGAAAAAATCGCAGAGATACCCGCACATTAAGAAAATATAGTCGAGAATGTGATAAACTTGATGGGTGGGAAATTTTTTTTTGTCTCTGCGGCTCATTTGCGGCAAAATCCAAGCCGATGACTATAAGCAAATATGTAAATGCGTTTTGTCATACAGAGTGTGTCTCGCGGAGGCAGATCATCAATGCTAAAATGGCCTAAACCTGCCGTTCAAGATCCTGGGGATCCATGCGCCGTTTTAAAGCGGGTTTCATGCATTGGTATGTGGTTAACTAGCTAGCTAGCAGCGCTAAAATTCATTGGGATGTCTTTCAGCCTCTTTTTAATTATCAATACGGTTCGCCTTTATCCCGCACAGGCAGGGTAGGCACGAGGAACTGCAGGGACCCTGGGAACCTCAGGTGTTAAGACACTCCGTTTTGCTTTAGCCCCTTTCTCCGTCCCCAACTTTCAGCCGTTTTTTCAAGGCATTGCGTAGTTGAGGGCGGAACTCAACGCCGCGCTATTGCTAGTTTTGCCAGCGCGAAGAAAAATGGAAAATAGAAAATTACATCTTCTACGACTGGCGGGATCGACCCAGTAACCGTCGCGTACAGGAAGACGTTGCGCCTCTGCGCCACGACGGTCCTCAAAAAAAAAAATTGTTTCGGATTTCTTCCTTGGACAGTTACTCAATTATTTAAGTTTCGTGGATCTCAGCCTTTGTAACAAACATAGCACGTCCTGTTTATGGAACTGATTATAACATTTGGAAGCCGTTGCAGAAGGTTTCACTTTGGAATCACTGGCGCTTAACACCGTTGGACATCATAAATCCAGCTTGGTCTTTAGTATGATTTGGTAGATCAAGGGCTTGTTGTCTATGGACAGTAGGTCTGGTGAGAAGTCACCGCGCTTGAGGGTAAATGTCACATGCACCGATGGTTGGTTACTAGCTTTTATTCTCACTTTCTGAGATGTTATTCATCAAGCCCCCTTTGCAGCGACTTCCGACGCTGGCAATAGGATAGTGTTGGAATGGCTGGATAATCAGCGAAGGGTTGTCTTATTGTAGCCCCTGAGACATAGGGGGGGGGGGGGCCCAGCATGATCCTGAGGGACGCCCGCCAATAATATAGTGGAACGACGACGTGACACCCTGCCTATCCATTTCATTGAAACATTATACCAGATAAATAGGATGCCATCGTTAGATAGTAGCCTAGTGGCATTCGGCTTTTTTCGGTATTATCTTAGTTATTTTCTTTTGTTATTAAATCAAGGCCTGGAGCTTTATTGTTACTTTAAGAGTCGTATTATCCCCATACTTCTCGAGTCTTCACAAGGTTCGGTAGTAAATCCAAGTCTGCTGCAACGGCTGGCAAAGTGGTGGGTTTTTTTCTGCCGCGACGTTCTTTTTTTTCAAGGACAGCATTTTTGCAATTGTTCATTGGGGAAATACTTTTGCAAGATGCTCTGCAAAAAGCATTACACTTGTCCGTTTTAGCTTATTTATATGAAGATATCCTTATACGTAGGTTTGGGCTTGGAGGTCGGTTCTAAGTATTTAGTAATTTCCAGAGCGAATAATATGGTGTAGTAGGTGTCAGTGACATCCACCTGACTGCAGAGGCTCTATGAGGACGTGATATTTTCGGCCTTAAGGGTTTGGCCGTTGCCCTATCAGAGCAGTCTGTCCTTAGTGCTAATTTCAGACGGCGGGGTTCGAGAAGATTTGTGTGTTGTGACGACTTATAAAGACCTAATTGTTTTTTTAAATCTGGGGTACATATCCAGCAAGCCCCTCGTATTGGAATGTTAATATTTTAGCAGCTTCCTAGATTAATCGTTTAGATTGCAGTGATACGATAAATGGAATTTTCAGCGAATGAATTCGAGGAATGCCGGCTATCTGTAAGATTTGCGAGTGTCGGTCGGTTCGGACATTCTACAAAGTTGTGCTGACCCATGGATTGACATGCTTACGAATGTCATACATGTACGATCGGGAGGAACTGTCAAGACAGGTGCCGCCTTCAATAATGAATTTAAAGCCACCCACGACTTAAAAAGTTATAGAAGGTCAGGCTCTGGATTGGATCATTAGGCCAATATGTGGTTCCTAAGATGATATCGTGATTTTAGGTGGTTCATAATCATACGGACTTGTTAATGGGATCTCGGATGTAATGAGCCTAGAGCTCAATGGCAGGCTTAGCGTATGGCAATCGCCTTAATAAAGAGATATTGTAGTATTTTGGTGGAATCCGTTTTATATCGGATATATGAGTGATAGTATTTCGGGCCAATACGAGAGTCCAGCAGGCTCTTTCCATTGTGGGTGGTGTAGATAGTGTAATATACGGTCAATTGATGGGGATGGCTGGTACAGTGCGTGTCAGAACAAGAACTATTTATTATATATAATATCACTCTTAAGTGGCGCAAGGTCCATTTGAGGTTAAGGGTTGACATTCTAAGGATTCATGAGTGTAATCTGCTGAGTGTGTTATCAAAGAGCCTATTAATGTGCCTTCATAGTGGTGAAAGAGTACGTCAAATTTTCTGACTCGTTTTGCTATTTTTTTCATATAGAAGTACTAAGTAAGTGGCATGTTGATCTGACGTAGGTTCTTTCTGGATTTTGGCGGCTTCAGTGTGTAGGATGTTCATAATTCTTATGGACATTTTCTTGCCAAGTTTGGTGGGTAGTAATTGTAATATCTGGGGTTGCCAGTTAGTACTATGGTTGGACTCGGTTTTTGCACGTTTAGATGAATTAGGGGTTCGTTCGTCAGCCAATCGCAGGTCCCTGCTGGAAATAGGCCTCACCAGGTTTGCCCAAACACCCGATCCTCCGCAACCCTAATCCAGCTTGATTGCAACTCTGCGTTATGTCGTCGGTCAGGATGTTAGGGTTTTTAAGGGGACAAAATTCCCGATTGACTTACAGCCTGTATAATTGCCTGGAGGAAACACCGTGAACAATGCAAACAAAGCGGTGTTTCGATCGACTTGTGGGGCATTCTAATTTTTTAAGTAAAAGGGCACATTTTACACACCGATAAGGCCTTAGCAGGGTTGTAGTTTTAATATGAGGCCAATTGGTTGGCATTCTTTGGCACTGCACTATGGACTTTTTCCTTTGGAATCTTACCTATGCCAACCTGCTTGGTGGATATGTAATTAATTTCTTAGAGCCTTATTCTTTGGGCCTTGCATCAGATTGACAAAGTGAGGTTGGCTTTTTGTGAAAGTTGAAATTTAAACGCCAAACGGACAATATTTCCAGGGTTGCTGGATTTCCTCCTTTATAGCACTAGATGGCGTTGAGTGATGTTAATTTATTATTACAATTAGCCGGATCACATGACATAACGCATTCTCTATTGTCTGACAAATTCATAATTATGAATTTGGGAGGTCGCTCATTACACTTTCCTAAGGTGCAAAGGCCACGTTTTCAGAGGGTATTTAGTGCTTCATGGTCTGTGGTTACCAAATGGGGGAAAAACCAGGTTAGTTAACCGCCGCGTAACCCGATATTTGATACTAATTTAGTTTTGTTGACTAAATTTTAGAAATTTACCAATTTTAATCAAATTGGTAAATTTCTAAAATTTAAAGACTGTTTTAAAATAATTGTTTTTATTGTTGAAAGTTTAATTAAAAAATGAAGTATTTCGAGGTTTGTATAAAATGGAGTTATTATATGAAATTTTTAATGTTATGATGCAGCATAAGTGAATTACGACTTAAGATTTTGTGCTAGCGTTTAAATTACTGTTTCTATTCATAATAGGACTAAGTACACCGAATGCCATAAGCCCTTTTTCTTTAGCTTTTTCAACATGAACGGTCCAGTGTAACTTTGTATCAAGGTTAACGCCAAGTCTAGAACTGTTAAGTACCAGTTCTAGACCGTGGTATATGATCTTCATTTACAACCAATTTGCGATCATGGGGTTTACGCTTTCTAGGGAACATTATTGCTTCGGTTTTGGAATCGTTGAACTTCAAGCTCCATTTTTTGAAATAGTCACTCAATATTTCTATGGACAGTTGAAGCCTACCTATAATTAAGTTTTCATCGTTTGACGAAGTATACGACGCAGTATCGTCAGCAAAGCAGGCTAGACTTGGTCGAGGTTGCTTAGGTATGTCACATAAGTATAGCCAAAAACAGTAGTGGCCCCAAACCAAACCCTGGGGCGCTCCGGCAGGGATCTGTAGTGAGTTAGATTGAGGTGATCCTATATATACAGACATTATATGGTCTAAAAGATAAGACTGGAGGAGTTTAATTACCAAGATAGGTACATTACACTCTTAAAGCTTATGAAACAGGCCATTATGCCAGACAGTGACGAATGCTTTTTCGATATCAAGTAGCACCATGCCAGTTGAATGCTTCAGGTTAAGTGAAATATGTTCACTAACGCGAGCGAGTTCTTGAATTGTTAATTGTGAATTTCGAAACCCGAACTGGTCGAGAATAAAATAGCTCTCAAGACAAGTTAACAAATGCCTATAAATGATACGTTCAAATAATTTAGAAAGCGCTGGTGATAAGCTTGTCAGACGATAATAAACGGCAAGTAAATGGTCTTTTCCTGGTTAAGGTAGAGCAATTACTTTAGCTGGTTTCCAAGATGTGGGGAAGTAAAACAATTTTAAACATGCGTTGAATAGTTAAGACAGAAGAACAAATCATTTTCGGGGGAGGTTTTTTAAAAGAACGTTATTATGTTGCCGTAGCCAGGTGACTTTCAGTTACAGACTTTCAGTTACAGTTTCAGACAGCGTAGGTGAAGGGCTTTCTCACGTGGACGCACCAATTGTAGAGAAGAAAACTGCTTAGCATTCTATGGATTCACCGTGCGGGTGCCGGGCCCATTGCTTTGTAGGAAGAGGAGCTCCGATCAGCGCTTGGGACTTGCGACCCAAGTGTAGGTTTAAAGGGGCCCCTTTAAAATGCATTAACGCTCACCTTCACTGTCCGAGCTCCTTCCACTACCTAATCAAATTTTAAACGATTCTATCAAAGCCGCCTTTGAAGTGCGTTCTAGAAATGAATTTATAATAGTTCTAGACAGGCTGAGATCTTATAGTAAGCTATAGAGAGATTTCGCTGTTATACCTCTCGCTCCTACTTCAACCGCAAATAAGCTAACTCTAAGCCTGGTCAGTTCGTTTGTAAGATCGAAGTATTTATTAAGTTTTAGATGGTGACTTTTGGGATATTTGTTTCCCACGGAACTGTAAGTTCTACCAATACTATGCGTTTTAGGCTTCGAGAATAGAGAAAAATATTTGGTCAGGATGACGAAACACAAATATCCTCAGGGATTCTATACTGTTTCTCATACGTGTCCATCATAAGTGTCCAATCGGGAGCTGGATCTAATATAGAGAAAGGTTTTTGTGTGGGTTTTTTATAAAAACCTGTGAGTTTGTGAAAGATCACAAACTCTATTGAGCGTTTGCTGGTTGTTATATTTCTCTGTGCTCTTGCTACAGATAGACTAACGGCTTCACGTATGATTTCTAGTACTTTATCGTGGCGCCGCGAGTATTGACCACTATCCAAGAGTACCCTACACCCTACCAGCATATGTTTAGCTGTCCCTACTGCCTCTTTACAGATGTAGCAAGATTTATCGGTAGCTTTACCCCATCTTACTAAATTACTTTGATCTGAAAGAGTCATTTGGAACGCATTTAGATAGAATTTTAATAGTGCTGGAGACCAGTTGTGAATTAGGGTGCGCCATTTTAAAGCTAAAGGGATACACAATTCTCCTATAGTTAGTTTTGCATTCGTTTTGCACTCGTTTTGCATTTCTAAACCCAATGCGTCCACCTTATATTTGTCGTTCTCGTCTTGCCGAATAAAAGATTTTATTATGTCTATGTCTTGAACTTTCCTCTTTGATCCTAACCATACTTTACTAGATTGTGCTCCTATCATAAATTGCTTATGGAATTGAAGTCTTGACTCGAGCTCTGGGACACTTCTGTCTTTTGGGACATTAGCATTCATCAGAATTAGTCGAATTTATCATTTCAACTGAAGACAGAACCAGAGAAGAGACTTCATCGTCAAACCATTCAGTGGTGAGAGTCATATTACTTATAAATGTATTCGCTAACTCGTTGCACTGTTTAGTCACTGAGTTGGTTAGTTGATTATTCGATTTTTTAAGGAGTGGTATTGTAGTTGATTGATTTTTAAGAGACTTAATGACACGCCGTAGCTTGGTGTAGGAATTGTCACCTTTTGATAATTTATTAGACCAGATATTATCATTATGTTTTTTTACTGCTAATTTTATTCTATTTTGTAAGAAGTTAATATCATATCTAATATTTTTACATTAAAATGAATAGCAGGTTATTCACGAGATTTAAGTCTATTTTTGGTTTTGATAATACTTTTTTTTTAAATTTAAGTAGTGATTCAGGTTTGTAATCAACTTTAACCTTAGGAACTGGGTTTTCTCTAGCCTCGGAAATCACACAAGGTTTTACTACTTCAGCCTCAATCATATTAATGGAATCAAATGATTTACTTGTTAAGGATATATATATTTTTACTTAAATAAGTTCGATATTCATGTCAGTCAGCAGAACTATACTTGTACTACATATACGCTCGACTATCCCGAATAATGAAAATACAACCGGCAAATGGTTGGATGAAAGAGCAGTGATTGTTTTCAAATAATGGATATCAAGAAAGATCCGGTGTCGATGATTTATTGCCAGCGCAGTAGTGTATGAATGTTGGCACGGGTGGCGCGTAAATACTGTAATTGTGATCAAGCACATGTTAAAAAGAAGTTCTCCAAGACGATTTGTATCACCAATGCTACACCATTGGGAATGACGGGCATTAAAATTACCTAATAACATCACTCTTGTACCAGAGTACTTAATTCAGTTCCACAATTGACAATATGAGGTTTCAATTTTTCTATGCTTTCGTGCTTATAGTGAGATATCTTTATTTTGATCTTCACGCTGTATCCTGTATGTCGGGATAGGGAGATTTGTTTTACTTTATGTCTGAATTAAAGGTACGTCTTAATAAGTATTTTCAATCAACGTTGGGCTTTGTTTTGAGAAAGTCAGAGTGGATAAAAGAAAATAATTCACTTCTTTTGAACCAATAATCTTCTTAAAATTCCCTTACAAAAATATTTAAACAAATAAAAATTACATTGTCGTCCATGTAGGACCGTCATGGCGCAGAGGCGCAACGTCTGCCTGTAACGTGACGGTTTCTGGGTTCGATCCCCAGCCGAGGAAGATGGATTTTTCTATTTCCGTTTTCTTCGCTCTGGCCACTAGGCAAAGCGCGGCGTTGAGTTCCGCCAGTCAACACGCAATGCTTCGAAAAGGCGGAAAGCGGGGATGGAGAAAGCAGAGATTAAGCAACGGCACTCCGTTGCACTCTTAACACTAGGTTCATGTGGTTCCTGCAGTTCCCTATGCCTACCCTGCCATGTGATTTGAGAGAGAAAAGATTTAGTTTAAATAAATGACACTCAAACTAATTCTTGTTTTTTATTCTTTTTTCATTAGAATATGGACTTGCTGGATTAGCAGCTTCTACTAACCAAGCAGTCGGCAGTCCGTCAGTTAATGCCCCAGGTGGTGTTCCAGGTGCTGCCCCAGCCAATAAATAATGCTTAAACTAGTTCTTGTTTTTTTTATTCGTTTTTGTTTTGCTTGATCAATATTTTTGACTTCTTCAATTCTAATTACCTACTTGGGCATAAAAGATACTTTTTATATGTAATACTGTAGAAAAAGATTTATAAAATATTAGTAATAACGTGTAAATAATTTAATTTAATATTGACGAAAACATGTATAAGTCAATCTATAATCGATTTCCAAAGTTAATAGGTAGGTAGAGGGGCTATAATACATAGAGTATTGGACCTAAAACACACACATACATCATACTTATATCCCGAAGCAAGCTTTACAAATTTTTTCTTTTTTTTTTAGCTTCACGCTTTATCCCGCACATGGCAGGGTAGGCAGAGGGAATTGCAGGGACCATACGAACCTAGTGTTAAGACACTCCGTTACTTAGTCCCTGCTTTCTTCATCCCTCCTTTCCGCTTTTTCGAGGCGTTGTATGTTGAGTGGCTCAACTCAACGCCGTATGTTGTAATGTTTTCTTTATATTCACATTCTTCATCCTTTCTTCTATTTTTGTAGATTTAACATGTTATGTAATACATATGTGTTATTTGTATGTTACTGGAATAGCGGAGTCTCCTGGTAAAGGCAACCTCCTGCTTAAAAGGAGGCTCCAATCACTATTTGACTGTAAGAAATTTTTATATTTTATAGTCGAATAAAAAAATAAAAATATATTCTTCTAACCCACTACTCCCTACTTCTTATAAAGTTCTGGCACATCAACCTTCTGTCGTCACAAATCTAAACACAGATACTGCTGATACTAACACAAAATGTCAGGATTTAGTATATGAAAATTGTTCAAATCATTTAATAATGTTATCTGACGCAACTAAGCATTCAAAAGAAAGCAGTGTTAGTGCAGCATGGTGGATCAATAAATTCAAAATGATTTTTTATTTATATGTCTTCTCTTTATCTTGTGTATATATCATCTTCCAGTATATATTTCAGTAAAAGTCCACATCTATATCAGTAAAATTACGTTCAGTAAGAAAGATTCTTGATTTCGCTTTGAGTGGTTTTACTTTTTTATTTTTTTTTATAATTTTTAAAGTGTTAATCCACACTAAGGATAGAAAAAATACTTAAAGAAAACATATAAAATATTGAACGCAGCGGGACTCGAAACCGCGCCCTCTTGCGAACCGTGCAAGCACTCTCACCACTGAGCCATGCGTTCTATACCACGCCGCGACGAAACTTTTTTGCTCGTGGTTTTACTTTGTACCATAGAAAAATAAGATCATAATAAAAGAATGTATTATTCATAAAATATAGAAGAAATATATGGAGAGCAAGTGCAATCTAAGAGGGGGTGATGAGAAGATGAAGGGAGGAGTTTACATATTACCTCCAATAACCATGGTCTTCAATCTGGCTGCTCGATTATCATTATTTACTAAGCACATGTTAAATTCCCCCATAATTAAAACTAATATTACGATTCTATTAGAATAGCATTAGACAAAACAAGTTGCTAAAAAGGACCAAATAAATTGGAACCTCTACTTAGAGGCTAAATACTTATTTAAGAAAATGTATCAAAATTTGTACGTACCAGGGTTCGAACTTACTCATCTTGTATCTTGTCTGTTCAACTTCTATAACAATTTCATGTTGTCGTTATAATTGAAAAGTAATTATTTTATCAAAATAATTTCAGTAATTTTTGACGTAAATAAAGTACTGAAATACTTTTTTTATACGTTCTTCAAATGTTTTCCCTTTTTTCTGTAATAAAACTTAAAAATAATAAAATATATTTAGTAAATAATATTCTCTGCAAACCGTAGAGTTAAATTGGAGATGTTAATGACATAAAAAAATTGACGAGATCGTATGGTGTGGGTGGATGGTGTTTGGATTGCTTTAAAAGGTTTATATAGCTTCACGCTTTTTATCCTGCACGTGGCAGGGTAGGCAGAGGGAAGGCAGGGACCGTGGGAATCTAGTATTAAGGCACTCCGTTGCTTAGTCCCTGCTTCCACCTTCCACCTTTTTCGAGGCATTCCGTGTTGAGTGGCGGAACTCAACGCCGCATTTTTGCCTAGTTGCCAGAGCGAAGAAAATGGAAATAGAAAAATTTATCTTCCCCGATTGGGAATCGAGCCCAGAAACCGTCGCGTTACAGGCAGACATTGCACCTCTGCGCCACGAGATGCACCTCTGCGCCTCAAAGGATTATGGTTGGTTCATATCTTGTAATGTTTAAAATACACTGATTTTTTGGATCGTAGTTTTGTACTTTGCTTGATTTCTCTCCACGTTATCGATAAAAAACTTAAATTCATAGGTCATAGTAAACTCTTAGTTTCTTGGAAAGACCCAGACACTAAGTTACTGTAAACGTTGTTATCGTTATATAGGTATCATATATATTTGTTAATGTTTACTTTTTTTTTAGCTTCACGCTTTATCCCGCACAAGGCACTTTACTTGTAAATTTTATATTTCTTTTTTACCTACTTGCAATTGGTATATAAAGTTCCTGACTCCTGTACCGCATGGGGTGTGGTACACTGCTTGCTTCTACTAAATTGCAAGTGAAGATTTCCTCTGTGTTTTTTCTCTTTTTAATGCTAGTCGGCTCATGACTTGGTCGCCTGTCCTGCCTGTCTCTTATACCGTGGTATTATTCTTACTAACAGTACGTGACGGTTGTGTAAATTTAACATTGATTGGAGTTGTTTTTATAATTTTTTAAAGTGTTAAGCTATCCACACTGAGGATAGAAAAAATACTTAAAGAAAACATAAAAATTTGCACGCAGTGGGACTCGAACGCGCGCCCTCTTGCAAACCGTGCAAGCGTTCTCACTACGCTATTTAGTAGAACGCATGGCTCAGTGATGAGAGCGCTTGCATGGTTCACAAGAGGGCGCGGGTTCGAGTCCCGCTGCGTTCAAATTTTTATATATTTTATTTAAGTATTTTTCTTTAAGTATTGATTAGAGTTGATTTAGTTCCCAAATAAGTTAGCAAATGTTGATCATAAATTTCAAACAAATGGGTTACATTATAATATCGTCAAGTTTACAGTTTAACTGCTACTAACCGATATTTCCTCTATTGAACTACAACTGTTTATGTAATTATAAATGACCTCGCGTAGCATTTGCCATCACGTATTGTTAATAACAACTTTGTTTGTACAGCTTTTGGAACTATTAAGGTATAAAAAGGAAATAAATTGTCCATTCCTTAATTTAGTTCCAAAATTGACATCATGAGGTTCCAACTTTTCTTCGCTTTCGTGCTTATGGTGAGATATTTTTCATATATTGCATTTCGCTTATAATACTCACGCACACACGCACGCACATACGCACGCGTACACACACGCACGCACGCACGCACGTACGCGCGCATATACACACACACACACACACACACACACGTAAACAGTTTAGTTTTATATTTTTATATTGTATTAGGTATTAGGTAATAGAAGGCTTCTTTTTTATCAGTATTTTATTTTTGTAAAGTTTACTTCTATTTCTCGTAAAAAAAATGTATTAGTTATGGAAGAGCGACGCCTTCTGACACAGGTTTTCTATAACTTACTAGGAGGTTCTCAACCTTGTACACTAGCTTATACGAAAGAAACGAATATTATTATCCTCTATATCATAGATAGGTTAGGAGCTTCTAATTTGAACACATGTGGTGAAAATCGTCATTGGGCTTCATCTTGGGAGAGTCAGAGTGAGGAAATGAAACAAATTCATTTATTTTGAATCAACTATCACTATGTTCTACTATCAGATAGGTCACTGTGTCATAATGTATTACTATATGAGCAGGCAACTAAAAATTTTTGTATTGTTTTCAGTGCTTGGCACTCGTCCAATCATCACCAAGTAAGTAATTTAAAAATATTTAAAAAACTGTGTACGTTTGATTTTGTTCTCGTTTACTTATTTAAAGATTTTATATGATCTGTCTGTTCATTCTTTGGTTCTTTCAACTTAATATATTGAGTTCAATGTTATAAAACCTATAGCTTTACGTACGACATGAACGTACCTAAGTAGTAAAGTAAGCATTTAAAAAAGTAAAAAACTACATTATAGACAAATAACCGTCGTGGTGCAGAGGCGTAAGCGTTTACCTGTAAACGCGACGGTTTGAGAGTTCGATCCCCATTGAGGAAGATGGATTTTTCTGTTTCCACTTTCATCGCTCTGGAAACTAGGCAAAGCACGGCGTTGAGTTCCGCCACTCAACACGCAATGCCTCGAAAAAAGGCGGCAAGCGAAGACGGAGAAAGCAGGGACTAAGCAACAGAGTGTCTTAACACTAGGTTCATATAGATCCTGCAGTTCCCTCTGCCTACCCTGCAATATGCGGGATTAAACGTGAAGCACAAAAAAAAACAAAAATGTATGTCTAATACAGACATTTAAGCTTTAATTGTTGACAGTCTGACTTCCAATGCACTCTCTCCTGTATCATCCCAATACATCTCGTCACCTTAAGGTGCGTTTTGTGTTCCTTGGCTTCCATACAAACTTCTGAAATTCTGGTAAAATGTGGTAATATGTAAAGGGTGCCTTTGCGCAACAAGCAAGTGTCAATAATTTCTTCACTGTTAAGAGCGTCATTTTGTGGTATGAGCTGACCTTTCACATTCGGCACTCTGTCGCTTCTTGTGTTTAAGAAACCTTTGAAGCGTAACTATTTGGATTTATTTATTTATTTATTTATGTACAACCTTACCAATATTTATTGTTTATTTTTACTGTAAGTATTTATTTATTTTATTGTGTATTATTATTATTACCATTTTTTAAATCTCTTTCTGTATATGATATTATTATAATTGGTCTTATTTTTGTACATCACAAATGTTTAAGCTTTTGTGACTTTGCATTTGAAGTTACCTGAAAGACATCACTTTTGGCGACAGGGTCGCCTTTACATGCTATTTTTCTGTAAACAAGTTCTGTTTTTCTCCTAATTTTTAAACGGTGAATAGGAGAGGGTTATAGGTCTATCGGGAATGCGAGTAAAACTATTAAGACTTAAACGGCGATAGACAGTCTTTATTACCACATATAAGTCCACACACAGAAGGAGAAAGAGTAAGTGTACGGAAGATGGAAGCGATGATACAAAAGTTTATAGAAAGCACAGTACGAAGAAATAACATACAACTATTAACTATGTATAAGCACGTATAGAAATATAAAAAGTGGCGCGGGTTCCGCGTCTAACGTCTGGATCGTCCCTGATTCGAGATGCAAAATGCAAGGCTCCGGAAACGACCGCAGGGACCGGTCCGTGTTACATATATATAACACTTGTCGCGAGTTTTATGTGCGTCGGTTTAAGATGATATGTATAAAATTTATTATATAAATATGTGTCGTGCCTTTGTATTAAATATATAATTATATATGTATATTTAAAGTGTAATTATTATATTGTATTTATTTATATTTATGTAAATATTTTGCTATTTATTTTTACGTGTAATTTATAATATAATAAATATATTTATGTATGTATATAAATGATTATATTAGTGTAAAATATAATTGTAAATGTATATGTTCGCCACAGTTGGTTATGGAGCTGGTTATGGAGCTGGTGCTGGACTTGGAGTAGCTGCTGGATTAGGAGCTTCTGTTGGCCAAGCTGCAGCCCCTGCCAGTCAAGTGTTGAATGGAGCCGGTGCTGGTGTCCCAGCTGGTGGTCCAGCTGGTGTTCCAAGTGGCGTTCCAAGCATCCCTTTTTAATATAGGAACAATAGCAATTATATGCTATTAAATTAAACAGATTTCGCTAAATGTTTCATCTTTTTTTGACTTGATCCCTCCATTTTGTTTACAAGCCAGCCAACTAAAGAACGAAAGTATCAGTTTTATGGTATATTCTGTTTACATAAGTGATGCTGAAAATAATTTTTGTTAGAAGTTAGAAACTTACAACTCGTTTGCAGTTTCTTTCGAGTTACCTACATTGTGCATAAAACTACTTTTACAAATTATTAATAAATATGATTATAAAGTAAAATAACGTTTAATTAATGTATCCAATAAATCTTAGATTAAAATGGACCGTCGTGGCGCAGAGGTGCAACGTCTGCCTGTAACGCGACGGTTACTGGGTTCGATCCCCAGTCGGAGAAGATGGATTTTTCCGGAAGCGCGGCGTTGAGTTCCGCCACTCAACACGCAATACCTCGGAAACGGCGGAAAGCGGGGACGGAAAAAGCAGGGACTAAGCAACGGAGTGTCTTAACACTAGGTTCCCACGGTCCCTGCAGTTCCCTCTGCCTACCCTGCCTTGTGCGGGATAAAGCGTGAAGCTATTAAAATGGTTATTTTTATATTTCGATCTAAGATTGACTAAAAATCAACATTTATTAGTCTCATTTTATTTCTCTCTTTATTATATATTACTAAGCTTATGGATGCAAGAAAAAAATTAATCGATAAAATAAATAAACAATAATATACACAACATATGGAGGTAGTGCTATCTTCCTTTATTATCTTCGTTTTACCTAGTTGCCAGAACGAAGAAAATGGAAATGAAAAAATCCATCTTCCCAGAATGGAGATCGAACCCACAAACTGTCGCGTTTGCACGCAGATGCTACGCCCCTGCGCCACGACGGTCCTCAACTTAAAAACCTTCTTAAACCTCCTAAAGCGAAATCAAGAATTCTTCTGTGACAAAACTCTCGTGGCATAGACTGGAAACAACTGCGTGAGGACGCGACATTAATTAACTGGAATGATATTTTTAATTTCAATACAAATGATGATCAAGTTGATGCTTTGAACAGGCTGTTACTACAACTTTATGATATACCCGCTCCATTGCGTCCTCTTCGATTGAGACATCTTCCGGCACCTTGGATGACTGAGAACATAAAATCCCTATAAAATAAGAAAAATGTAGCAAAATTAAGCTTTAAATTAAACACAAATGATAAAAATAGATTAAAATACAAAAAAGCTTGTAATCATTGCAATAGGGTGTGTAGTCATAAATCTGTAATCGAAGAAAATAACCCTTCAAGAGTATGGAAATTTCTTGAAACAATTGAAGTAGGTAATGCTCGTCAAAGTGTAAATCCTCAAAATATAGATTTAAATAAGCTTAATAAGCATTTCTCCTCTTCGAGTAGCATCGATGATGCTAGCAAGCAAAACATACACACTTAATCAAATTACCGCTTTGACCTCTCGTAATGTTCGTAGTTTTTTTTTAGCTTCACGCTTTATCCCGCACATGGCAGGGTAGGCAGAGGGGACTGCAGGGACTGTGGGAACCTAGTGTTAAGACACTCCGTTGCTTAGTCCCTGCTTTCTCCGTCCCCGCTTTCCGCCTTTTTCGAGGCATTGTGTGTTGAGTGGCGAAAGCGAAGAAAATGGAAATGGAATGGAAAAAATCCATCTTCCTTGACTGGGAATCGAACCCAGAAACCGTCGCGTTACAGGCAGACGTTGCGCCTCTGTGCCACGATGGTCCTCAAAGCTAGATAGGTCCTAGCTTTTTCTTTAGTCAATTTACTGAAAGTGTTGTTGAGAGGAATGTTATGGTCAATCAAGTCTGATGCTGTTGGTGCTGATTCTGTCAGTCATAGAACGAGCATCCATTTACTTGACATATTATGCCCTATCCTGACGTCCATGCTCAATGTTTCTATAAAAGGCTGCGTATTTTATTTGTATGGAAGGAAGCACAAATAATTCTCTTAACCAAACAAAACAATCCCACCTGTGATAACGATTATCGGCCAGTTTCCATTCTCCCTTTCCTATCTAAAGTCCTGGAACGCCTAGTGCAAAATCAACTTATACTTTTCCATTCTAAAAACAACCTTCTCAATTCTTTGCAATCTGGTTTTCTGGTGATAGCACGACGACAGCACTTGTGAAAATTGCAGATAACTTTAGAGAAGGTATGGACAGACAACAACTCACAGTATTAGTTTTGTTTGATTTTAACAATGCTTTTGGTACCGTCGATTTTGACATCTTGCTTGCCACTTTAGCTTCTCTTAACATATCTCCTAACGTAACTAATTGGCTTTCTAGTTATCTGTATGTTCGCTGGCAGCGTAAACTCGTAAACGTAATTAATGATTCGTATTCGGGCTGGTCATATATCAGTACCGGTGTTCCACAGGGTGGCGTGTTGTCTACTCTTTTATTTTCTCTTTTTATTAATAATATTTATCATCATATCTCTTCTCTTTACCACCTCTACGCAGATGACTTACAAATTTATTGGCGTTCACAAGTGTCCGAAATGCCTGCCTGCCAGAATTCACGAATTCTAATCTTTTAAACATATCCAGATGGAGTAGGTCCTTTGGACTGAATTAAATCCAAACAAGACTCAAGCTATAATTGTATAACTCAAGCTATAGTCCAAAGCTTGTTTCTAAACTTCACGTGAGCACCTTGCCTGCTTTAAATTTAGATGGTCAAGTAATACCGTTTCAATAGACAGTTAAAAATCTTGGGTTTATTTTTGACTAAAATATGTCTCGGGATCCACTGATTCAGATTGCGTAATTTTCTACCTTTTACAATTAAAATCGGTAGATGGAGAGATTCTCCTAACGTATAGCACAATCTGTTTATCTACCTATCCGTGATTACGCAGGTTCATGTTATCTGCATGTATATAGGAGCAGTTAAACAAACTTGAGCGTTTACAAAATCTTGCTATTCGGTTCATTTTTGGGCTCAGAAAGTATGGCTATGTCTCAGAGTTTCGTAAGAAGCTCAAGTAGCTCCCAATACGTCTTCGCTGAAATACTAATACTCTCCATCTTCTCTTCTGTGTACTGTATGATCCATTTACCCCTCGTTACCTCAAAAGCGTTTCCAATTTCTAGGGCGCGCTCATTCTCGTAAACTCCGCTTAGATCAAAATTTGACGTTAAAAATTCCCTCCCACTCTTCTGCCTTTTACAGTAACTCCTTTACAATCACAGCTCGTCTCTGGAATAATTTATTTCGGAATATCAGACGGGTCAAATAATTTTATACATTGAAGAGACTACTAAGACGATGTTTACATGCCCTCTGATTGTCGTTTATTTATATTAACATCACTGCCAATGTAATTTGTAAGTATATGTATGTTTATTTGTGGCGCACAGGCGTAAGCGTCTACCTGTCAACGCGACGGTTTGACGGTTGGAAATCAAACACGGGGAAAATGGATTTTTCTATTTCTGTGATACAATGATGTTAAGCACACCACTCTGGTGGCTACTGTAGCTATTTGTGAGCACACTAGCGACGCCCGCTTGATCCTGGTCTGTATCACAGTAAAGGCAAAGAGATACTAATACTAAGACACGCTCATATATGTATACATATATGTATATATAAATTCTAAAACACATCCAATCCATATCCAATTGTCCTTACAGTCGGTGGCATTGACGCTGGTACTGAACTTGGAGTAGCTGCTGGATTAACAGCTTCTGCTGGCCCAGCTGCAGTCCCTGCCAGTCAAATGTGGAATGGTGATAGCGCTGGTGCCCTAGTTGGTATTCCAAGTGGTCCTCCAAGTGGTGTCCCAAGTTTGCCATTCCTATAAAAGAACATTCACCATTAGGTTACTGATGTCAACACCACCTACTAAATATCTTTGATTTAAATTTAAAAATTAAATACATTTTATATATAAAAGTTTGTTAAAAGTTGTATATATTGTAATTTAGTGTGTGATTGTTCATATGTTCATACATGACAACTACAGCCAGCAAAAAATTCGGAACAATAACCGGCCGAAATTGTCATCGAAAATTCAAATCTACAACACCGTTTAAACCCGGCTAGTATTGATTTATTGAGATTTTTACATTATAAACAGTAATTAGATATCGTCGCTTCCTATACAAAATTGTGAGAACATAAAATTATGTCAAGTTACACACCGGCACAAGTATTTGTCTCGTTTTAGTTACCTAACTGTAGAAATAAAATTTGACGATAAATATAGCCCCAGACACAAAATACTTTCGAACAATATATAGTTTATACACGCTATAAAATATTTTAATGAGTTATAATAATATCAAAAAAGCAGCTCATATTGAGGACCGTCGTGGCGCAGAGGCGCAACGTCTGCCTGTAACGCGACGATTTCTGGGTTTGATCCCCAGTCGGGAAGATGGATTTTTCTATTTTCAATTTCTTGGCTCTGGCAAACTAGGCAAAGCGCGGCGTTGAGTTCCGCCACACAACACTCAATGCCTCGAAAAAGGCGGAAAGCGGGGACGAAGGAAGCAGGGACTAAGCAGAGGAGTGTCTTAACACTAGATTTGCGGTCCCTGCCTACCCTGCTATGTGCGGAATAAAGCGTTGAGCTAAAAAAATAACTTATAAACTGCAAACCATAAATATTATTCTGTGTATTCCAAATCCTAGTTATTTCGTCTTTGAGGTCAGCGTATTTGTGTATTTTTTCAGCTATTGTTTTTGTTAGGTTGTGGGTGTCAGGGACGGCGATATCAATCAAGTAAGTGATTATATTTATTTAATCTTGCAAAGTAATATCAGGTCTATTAAAATGAATGGTTCTGTCTATAAGAATTGCGCGATCGTAGTACAGTTAGTAGTTGTGGGTTCCATTTTCTAAAATAGTGATAGGGGAGTATTTGTAGTATGAAATATGTGTGTCTGTTATGAGATTGTATTGAATGGCGAGTGAACGATGTAAGCGACTTGATTATGTCGATGAGAGTAATCAGATTGTGTGAGGTAAGGGCAGGCTCCGGTAATTTGCTGTATTGTCTCTGAATGAATGTGGCATTTTGTGCATTTGTCGTCTATGAGGGTAGTGTCTTTCATAATGAATTTTCTATAATTTCCGGTGTTAATAATTTGGTCTTGAATAGCTACCATGAAACCTTCAGTCTCTGGTAAAAGGGTGCCTACTTTTAGCCATTTATTTGAGGCTTCTTTGTCTATGAACGGTTGCTGGAGGTCATTGTAATTATTTTATCAAAATAATTTCAGTAATTTTTGACGTAAATAAAGTACTGATATCATTTTTTTATACGTTCTTCAAATGTTTTCCTTTTTTTCTGTTATAAAACTTAAAAATAATAAAATATATTTAGTAAATAATATTCTCTGCAAAATGTAGGGTTAAACTGGAGATGTTAATAACATAAAAAAATTGACGAGATCGTATGGTGTGGGTGGATGGTGTTTGGATTGCTTTAAAGGGTTTATATAGCTTCACGCTTTTTATCCTGCACGTGGCAGGGTAGGCAGAGGGAAGGCAGGGACCGTGGGAATCTAGTGTTAAGGCACTCCGTTGCTTAGTCCCTGCTTCCACCTTCCACCTTTTTCGAGGCATTCCGTGTTGAGTGGCGGAACTCAACGCCGCATTTTTGGCTAGTTGCCAGAGCGAAGAAAATGGAAATAGAAAAATCCATCTTCCCCGATTGGGAATCGAGCCAAGAAACTGTCGCGTTACAGGCAGACATTGCACCTCTGCGCCACGAGATGCACCTCTGCGCCTCAAAGGATTATGGTTGGTTCATATCTTGTAATGTTTAAAATACACTGATTTTTTGGATCGTAGTTTTGTACTTTGCTTGATTTCTCTCCACTTTCCCGATAAAAAACTTAAATTCATAGGTCATGGTAAACTCTTAGTTTCTTGGAAAGACCCAGACACTAAGTTACTGTAAACGTTGTTATCGTTATATAGGTATCATATATATTTGTTAATGTTTACTTTTTTTTTAGCTTCACGCTTTATCCCGCACAAGGCACTTTACTTGTAAATTTTATATTTCTTTTTTACCTACTTGCAATTGGTATATAAAGTTCCTGACTCCTGTACCGCATGGGGTGTGGTACACTGCTTGCTTCTACTAAATTGCAAGTGAAGATTTCCTCTGTGTTTTTTCTCTTTTTAATGCTAGTCGGCTCATGACTTGGTCGCCTGTCCTGCCTGTCTCTTATACCGTGGTATTATTCTTACTAACAGTACGTGACGCTTGTGTAAATTTAACATTGATTGGAGTTGTTTTTATAATTTTTTAAAGTGTTAAGCTATCCACACTGAGGATATAGAAAAAATACTTAAAGAAAACATAAAAATTTGCACGCAGTGGGACTCGAACGCGCGCCCTCTTGCAAACCGTGCAAGCGTTCTCACTACGCTATTTAGTAGAACGCATGGCTCAGTGATGAGAGCGCTTGCATGGTTCACAAGAGGGCGCGGGTTCGAGTCCCGCTGCGTTCAAATTTTTATATATTTTATTTAAGTATTTTTCTTTAAGTATTGATTAGAGTTGATTTAGTTCCCAAATAAGTTAGCAAATGTTGATCATAAATTTCAAACAAATGGGTTACATTATAATATCGTCAAGTTTACAGTTTAACTGCTACTAACCGATATTTCCTCTATTGAACTACAACTGTTTATGTAATTATAAATGACCTCGCGTAGCATTTGCCATCACGTATTGTTCATAACAATTTTGTTTGAACAGCTTTTGGAACTATTAAGGTATAAAAAGGAAATAAATTGTACATTCCTTAATTTAGTTCCAAAATTGACAACATGAGGTTCCAACTTTTCTTCGCTTTCGTGCTTATGGTGAGATATTTTTATTTTTATCTTTACGCTTTTCATATATTGCATTTCGCTTATAATACTCACGCACACACGCACGCACATACGCACGCGTACACACACGCACGCACGCACGCACGTACGCGCGCATATACACACACACACACACACACACACACGTAAACAGTTTAGTTTTATATTTTATATTGTATTAGGTATTAGGTAATAGAAGGCTTCTTTTTTATCAGTATTTTATTTTTGTAAAGTTTACTTCTATTTCTCGTAAAAAAAATGTATTAGTTATGGAAGAGCGACGCCTTCTGACACAGGTTTTCTATAACTTACTAGGAGGTTCTCAACCTTGTACACTAGCTTATACGAAAGAAACGAATATTATTATCCTCTATATCATAGATAGGTTAGGAGCTTCTAATTTGAACACATGTGGTGAAAATCGTCATTGGGCTTCATCTTGGGAGAGTCAGAGTGAGGAAATGAAACAAATTCATTTATTTTGAATCAACTATCTTTATGTTCTACTATCAGATAGGTCACTGTGTCATAATGTATTACTATATGAAAAGGCAACTTAATATTTTTCTATTATTTTCAGTGCTTGGCACTCGTCCAATCATCACCAAGTAAGTAATTTAAAAATATTAAAAGAACTGTGTACATTTGAATTTGTACTCGTTTACTTATTTAGAAATTTTATATTATCTGTCTGTTCATTCTTTGGTTCTTTCAACTAAATATATTGAGTTCAATGTTATAAAACCTATAGCTTTATTCTATGCATAGATCGAGCACGACATGAACGTACCTAAGTAGTAAAGTAAGCATTTAAAAAAGTAAAAAACTACATTATAAACAAATAACCGTCGTGGTGCAGAGGCGTAAGCGTCTACCTGTAAACGCGACGGTTTGAGGGTTCGATCCCCATTGAGGAAGATGGATTTTTCTGTTTCCACTTTCATCGCTCTGGAAACTAGGCAAAGCACGGCGTTGAGTTCCGCCACTCAACACGCAATGCCTCGAAAAAGGCGGCAAGCGAAGACGGAGAAAGCAGGGACTAAGCGACGGAGTGTTTTAACACTAGGTTCATATAGATCCTGCAGTTCCCTCTGCCTACCCTGCAATATGCGGAATTAAACGTGAAGCACAAAAAAAAAACAAAAATGTATGTCTAATACAGACATTTAAGCTTTAATTGTTGACAGTCTGACTTCCAATGCACTCTCTCCTGTATCATCCCAATACATCTCGTCACCTTAAGGTGAGTTTTGTGTTCCTTGGCTTCCATACAAACTTCTGAAATTCTGGTATAAAGTGGTAATATGTAAAGGGTGCCTTTGCGCAACACAGCAAGTGTCAATAATTTCTTCACTGTTAAGAGCGTCATTTTGTGGTATGAGCTGACCTTTCACATTCGGCACTCTGTCGCTTCTTGTGTTTAAGAAACCTTTGAAGCGTAACTATTTGGATTTATTTATTTATTTATTTATGTACAACCTTACCAATATTTATTGTTTATTTTTACTGTAAGTATTTATTTATTTTATTGTGTATTATTATTATTACCATTTTGTAAATCTCTTTCTGTATATGATATTATTATCTATAATTGGTCTTCTTTTTGTGCACCACAAATATTTAAGCTTTTGTGACTTTGCACTTGAGGTTACCTGAAAGACATCACTTTTAGCGACAGGGTCGCCTTTACATACTATTTTTCTGTAAACAAGTTCTGTTTTTCTCCTAATTTTTAGACGGTGAATAGGAGAGGGTAATAGGTCTATCGGGAATGCGAGTAAAACTATTAAGACTTAAACGGCGACAGACAGACTTTATTACCACATATAAGTCCACACACAGAAGGAGAAAGAGTAAGTGTACGGAAGATGGAAGCGATGATACAAAAGTTTATAGAAAGCACAGTACGAAGAAATAACATACAACTATTAACTATGTATAAGCACGTATAGAAATATATAAAGTGGCACGGGTTCCGCGTCTAACGTCTGGATCGTCCCTGATTCGAGATGCAAAATGCAAGGTTCCGGAAACGACCGCAGGGACCGGTCCGTGTTACATATATATAACACTTGTCGCGAGTTTTATGTGCGTCGGTTTAAGATGATATGTATAAAATTTATTATATAAATATGTGTCGTGCCTTTGTATTAAATATATAATTATATATGTATATTTAAAGTGTAATTATTATATTGTATTTATTTATATTTATGTAAATATTTTGCTATTTATTTTTACGTGTAATTTATAATATAATAAATATATGTATGTATGTATATAAATTATTATATTAGTGTAATATATAATTGTAAATGTATATGTTCGCCACAGGTGGTTATGGAGCTGGATATGGAGCTGGTGCTGGACTTGGAGTAGCTGCTGGATTAGGAGCTTCTGTTGGCCAAGCTGCAGCCCCTGCCAGTCAAGTGTTGAATGGAGCCGGTGCTGGTGTCCCAGCTGGTGGTCCAGCTGGTGTTCCAAGTGGCGCTCCAAGCATCCCTTTTTAATATAGCAATTACATGCTATTAAATTAAACAGATTTCGCTAAATGTTTCATCTTTTTTTGACTTGATCCCCCCATTTTGTTTACAAGCCAGCCAACTAAAGAACGAAAGTATCAGTTTTATGGTATATTCTGTTTAAATAAGTGATGCTGAAACTAATTTTTGTTAGAAGTTAGAAACTTACAACTCGTTTGCAGTTTCTTTCGAGTTACCTACATTGTGCATAAAACTACTTTTACAAATTATTAATAAATATGATTATAAAGTAAAATAACGTTTAATTAATGTGTCCATTAAATCTTAGATTAAAATGGTTATTTTTATATTTCAATTTAAGATTGACTAAACATCAACATTTATTAGCCTCATTCTATTTCTCTCTTTATTATATATTACTAAGCTTATGGATGCAAGAAAAAAATTATCGATAAAATAAATAAACAATAATATACACAACATATGGAGGTAGTGCTATCTTCCTTTTCTTATCTTCATTTTGCCTAGTTGCCAGAACGAAGAAAATGGAAATGAAAAAATCCATCTTCCCAGAATGGGGATCGAACCCACAAACTGTCGCGTTTGCACGCAGATGCTACGCCCCTGCGCCACGACGGTCCTCAACTTAAAAATCTTCTTAAACCTCTTAAAGCGAAATCAAGAATTCGTCTGTGACGTAACTTTAGTGGCATAGACTGGAAACAGCTGCGTGAGGACGCGACATTAACTAACTGGGATGATATTTTTAATTACAATACAAATGATGAGCAAGTTGATGCTTTGAACAGGCTGTTACTACAACTTTATGATATACCCGCTCCATTGCGGAGACTCTACTCGTGTGTACGCTTACTGCTGGCCTCTTTCGAATGCGTTTGTCATTTGGGGCGACGGGCAGTATAACGTGCCGGTGCTCCCTGGGCGGTGGGGCGGGTAATGATTGCTCGCCGGCGAGCCACTCAATACGCAATGCCTCGAAAAAAGCGGAAAGCGGGGACGAGGAAAACGCCACGCTTTGCCTAGTTTTCCAGAGCGAAGAAAATGGAAATAGAAACATCCATCTTCCCCGAGTGGCTAAGTGACTAAGTGACTAAGCAACGGAGTGTCTTGACACTAGGTTCATATGGTTCCTGCAGTTCCCTTTGCCTACCCTGTCATGTGCGGAATAAAAAATTTCAAGTACGACTGATGCAGGAGCTAGGCTTTTACAACATATCTATGAAGCCTGGGAGGCATTACAGAATGCTATAGGTGTATTCTGTGACTTATTAAAAGCATTTGACTGTGTTGAGCACAAAACCTTGCTTTTAAATCTTAGTCACTATGGTGTAAACACCGTTGCTCTTAGTTTAATCGAGCCTTATTTAAGTAATAGAATACAAGAAGTTAGCGTCAATAGTACATATACAATGTGGTCTCTGGCTGGCAGGGTGCACCGCAGGGGTCAATCTTGGGCCCCTTTCTTTTTCTAATATATATAAATGACTTCCCGTATTATGTGAAGAACCATGCGTATATTGTACTGTTTGCTGATGACACATCATCAATATTAAAAACTGATAAAAATAAAAACTAAAACTAAAATTTTGATGACGTAAACAATGCTCTTTCTTATGTTTCACAGTGGTTTACTATAAATAATTTACTTTTAAATCCTAAAAAAACAAAATGCACATAAATCAAATATTAAATAACGAAATATTGAATATCGAAGAATCCACAGTCTTTTTGGGAGTGACTCTAGGTAGTAAACTTGTATCGGGTGCTCATATTGCAACTCTCGCGATTAAACTAAGCGGAGCTGTTTATGCAATTAGAAAAATTAGACACACAATACACTGACCTTGATACTACTGGGCTTCTTCACTTTGCATACTTTCACAGTATTGTCTTATGGCATTGTAATGTAGGGTAAAGCGTGCAGTGTAGACCAAACTTTTATATTACAGAAAAGAGCCATTAGGGCTATTTATAATTTGAGGTCACGGGAGTCACTATCATCATCATCAGCCATAGGACATCCACTGCTGAACATAGGCCTCCCCTAGAGCCCTCCAGTGCGCCCCGTTAATTACTATTCGCATTCAGTAGCAGTCCGTCCTTCCGTCCATCTGGTAGGAGGCCGTCCCACGCTGCGCTTGCCGGTACCGTGGTCTCAGCGGCCGTCATTTCTTCGTACTATGTGCCTTGCACATAGCCACTTCAACTTACCAGTAATTCATTGGGCTATGCCAGTTAAGTTGTGGCGTAGTAGGAGACCAAGTTTCTGTGCAGTAAGTCATCACTGGTAAGGCGCATTGATTATAGAGAAAGATGACGAGAAGATACTCCGTAGTTTTGGAAGTCGGAAGTCATTTCGGGAAAAATTCAAAGAAATAGGTATACTTACAGTTGCATCTCAGTATATCTATAATGATATAGTTTTTATAAAAAATAATTTACACATGTTGTCATATTCATATGGCTCAACTCGGCGAAGGCATCAATTAATTACGTATTCGTATAATCTAACTAAGGTTTAACGGTATAGCCCTATAAAAATAAGGCTTAGCGTATTTTTTTTTTAATAAAATCCCCAAATTGATACGTGACTTGTGATGACTTGTGATAGTTTGTGGTTGTTTTTTAAACAATTTAAAAAACAGACAAAAGTACAACTTATTAACAAAGGTTATTTATTATAAAGTTGATGACTATTTCAATGACAAAGACGCGTGGAGTTAATCAGGTCTGCAACCAGTTCCGCTCAGGCTAGGTTTGTAATGCCTCTATTTTATGTCAAATTGTTATTTTGACGTGACAACGTCTTAAATTAGGTTGCGGCTCGGAGTCACATATGAAAAAATGGTTGCCTGTAAAGTGGGTTTTACGGGCGAAAATTTTACGTGACAACGTCTTTTTCTCGGTAGAATATTTATTGATATGATTAATAATTATAATATAAATTGCACAAATTTTAACTATAGAAAATATATTTTGTTTACTAAAACATTGTACATGTGTCAAGTGATACACGCGGCGGACCGATCATAGTTCGGTGACAGTTGACACATCGTTACGTTACCATTTTCATATTTGACTCCGAGCCGCACAACTTAATTTAAGACGTCACGTCAAAAGGTAACGTAACGATGTGTCAACTGTCACCGAACTATGATCGGTCCGCCGCGAGTATCACTTGACACATGTACAATGTTTTAGTAAACAACATATATTTTATATAGTTAAAATTTGTGAAATTTATATTATAATTATTAATCATATCAATAAATATTCTACCGAGAAAAAGACGTTGTTACGTAAAATTTTCGCCCGTAAAACCCACTTTACAGGCAACCATTTTTTTAAATTTATTGATGTTCGCTTTAAAATAGTACAAGTTTCCTATTATAGTAAGCAACATAATCGCGTCATACTATTTAAAATTACAATTCGTTATAAACTCAAAAGATGGTAATTCACAACGTTTAAGCTATAGAGTACATCTTTTTCAGGGTTGTTGTTTATCCCCAATAATACTTAATAACGTGTTATATATTTTAATAGATATTTTAATTAAACATGAGAAAAAATGGGCCTATCGGTTTAAACTGAATAATAGGTATACAGGATCCATTCTTGCTTTTGCGAACGATCTCGCGATACTGACTAGGAATCCAAAACAATGCCAGCTGCTATTGGATGAAGTAGACGAGTTTTGTGTGTGGACGAAAGGGATGAGGACAAAACCTAGTAAGACACTCACTAGGTTTGGTTTTGGCTTATGTCTGGGAAGACGAAACATAATATACTTCATATGATCTGGGACTTAAAATAGGCGGTAAAAGCATTTCTATAGTTTCCAAAGCAGTATCTTGTTAAATTTCTCGGCAAGAAAATAGATTATAAAGGCCGTACGCCATCATTAGATGTACTATTCGATAGCTTTTTAATGGATCTTGAATAGGTTAGACCATCTATAAGTAATGCCAAAAAACCTTGGATTTACGACAACTTTCTAACACTTGCGAGTTGGCCTTCAGTCGTAAATGATTTTAATAAAACCCTCTTGGCTAAGTCACATGCAAGCGTCATAAACATACCGAAGTTTTGGTTTAAGCTAGCGCATTTGGCAGATACTTCAACCTTATTTAGGGAAAAAAATAATTTAGGGTTGATATTAAAGAAACCATCGGAGCTCTATAAACATCTAAGAGTTGCCAAAACACATATTTTGGGAAAATCGCGTGATTAAATTGTTACCTCACTTCCAAAAGACAAAAGTGTCCCAGAGCTCGAGTCAAGACTTCAGTTCCATAAACAATTTATGATAGGAGCACAATCAAGTAGAGTAGGGTTAGGATCAAAGAGGAAAGTTCAAGACATGGACATAATAAAATCTTTTATTGGCAAGACGAGAATTATAGGTATAAGGTGCACGCAATGGGCTTAGAAATGCAAAACGAGTGGCTAACTCTGGGAGAATTCTGTATCCCTTTAGCTTTAAAATGGCGCACCCTAATTCATGACTGGTCTCCAGCACTATTAAAATTGTATCTGAATGCGTTCCAAATGACTCTTCCAGATCAAAGTAATTTAGTAAGATGGGGTAAAGCTACCGATAAATCATGCTACATCTGTAAAGAGGCAGTGGGGACAGCTAAACATATGCTGGTGGGGTGTCAGGATGGAAATCATACGTGAAGCCGTTAGTCTTTCAGTAGCAAGAGCGCAGAGAAACATAACAACCAGCAAACGCTCAATAGAGTTTGTGAAAGAAGGTTCTCATAAAAAAACTACACAAAAGCCTTTCTCCATATGGGATTCTGCTCCTGATTGGATACTTGTGATGGACACGTATGAGAAACAGTATAGAATCCCTGAGGATATTTGTGTTTCGTCATTCAGACTGGATATTTATCTTTATTCTCAAAGTCTACAACGCGTAGTACTGGTGGAACTTACAGTTCCGTGGGAGACAAATATCCCAAATATAAAGTCATAACTTCCAGACTAACAAATATTTCGACTTTCGAGCTTACTAACGAACTGACCAGAAATAGGTTTAGAGTAATTTTATATGCGTTCGTAGTAGGAACGAGAGGTATAACAGCGAAATCTCTCTTTAGCTTGTTAAAACATCCTGTCTAGAACTATTACTAATACATTTGTAGAACGTACTTCAAAGGCAGCATTAGCAGAATCGTTTCGTATTTGGTTAGGTACTGGTAGGAGTTCGGACAATGAAGGTGAGCGTTAATGTATTTTAGAGGGATACGACTTATATCTTAAATATTAGGGCATTTCCGCTATCATGGAAGTAGCGACCGCTGCCCGACCGCTGACCGCTGTAAACGTCTACCTGTAAACGCGACGGTTTGTGGGTTTGATCCCCACTCGGGTAAAATGGATTTTTCTATTTCCATTTTCTTCACTCTGGAAAACTAGGCAAAGTGCGGGGTTGAGTTTTTCAAGTACTAAGCAACGGAGTGTCTTAACATGTCCATGGGTCCTGCAGTTCCTTCTACCTACCCTACCATGTGCAGGATAAAAGCGTGAAGCTAAAAAAATCAAGATATCTTCAATTTAGACATAAAACACTCCATTCTCTGCCTATTTTGATATACGTGATAGAGCGTAAAGAATAAAATATCTCATAACAAGCAAGAAAGCGAAGAAAAGTTGGAATCTCATGTTCTCAATTTTGGAGTTGAATTAAGGAATAGATGATTCACTTCATTTTTATACTTCAATTGTTAAGCAGCAAATGCTGTGCGAGATAAAAAACAAAGACTATTTGAAATACGTTTGAAAATCGTCGCGGAGGCGTCCTGCTTATAGGGGCCTTAGAAAAAACGCATTTCAGGAACGCTTACACTTACAAAATGTATGGAGTTAATGAATTAATCAACGAAGCGATTGAGTAGAAAGAGAAATCTGATTGTTTCTACAATGTCAATCGCTAAATGACAGCTAGCAATAATTGTAAGTGTTAAAGATTACTGTTACGAATAATTATTTGGTAAGAGAGTGCTGTTTACTAAATATAATTATAATTACGTAAGGTCATTTATAATTACATAAACACAAGTGGTTCAATAGAGGAAATATCGGTAAATAGCAGTAAGACAGTAAAATTGACGATATTGTAACGTATATATTGTAACACTTCTTTAAAATCTATGTTCAAGCTGTACTCCGCATGGAGAACAATGTAGTGATATCATACTCCATTCTTGTTATTAGATGGATTTTAAGCTTTTTTATTAATTTAAGAAAATTGCTACCCAGCTTTAGCGCCCCCGTTCCTGAGACACAGATTATAGCTCCATAATTTTCAAGTCCATATTTAATTAAAAATTATTTACATGCTTAACTGTTAACTTTATAATACATTTCTTACACAAAACAGTTAATTC